>ML769391.1:328477-614884 GCA_009733575.1 Gymnopus androsaceus JB14
TTATCCTTGAAGAGAAAAGCTGGAGAGGGTTATTTACTGGGAAAATCAAAATCACTTTGTATCCAGAATTGTAACACCTGACAGCATGGTTTGGTATAATGATGGAGTAACAACAGGAAGAAGTAGCATTTATGAAGGACAACTATCAGCTGTTGGAGATTTAACAGAAAGAGATGGTGCTAGAGCAGTAGCTTACATATATGGAAAGCCTTGAGAAAATAATGTTAAAATAGATGTCTCCTATGGTCTGGGTGACTATAGTACATATAAAATGGTCCATATTATTATATGTTGCCAATTTTATGTACTATAGTACTCCTCAGACTGCAATTTAACAGAATTTATAGTACTTGAATAAGTTATTTTCTATCCTATAGCCAGGTATAATATTATATTCTAAACCATACCATGTAAAGTAAGGACTCGGACCCGCCAGTATGGCTATATCACTAGTTATTCACTGTGGTATGTTACTCTTAGTCTCTCATACATTTTATCTAGTGTGCCCATACTGAAATTTGAGTTTGAGGCCATGTGCAAGTGAGCTCAAGCATCTAGAACTTATTTGACACCTCTCAAGCTCGGTTGCTCACTACCCCAAACTCCAATTGGCCTGTGGTGCACTAGATAAGACTTATATGAATAAGATACTGTAGAAGAGTTATCCGTCCTAAGAAGGAACGGCAGAGTGCTAGTCGGGTCGAAGCAACGCTTCACCTGGGGCAGAGGTAGAATAGACGAGTCTACAGGCTCGTGTATCCGTAATGTAGAAGTAGAGTAGAACGAGAACGCAAAGTCTTCGTATGAACGACGTATTTGCGTGATGACGACGCGTCTTGTGAGTGGCTAGAGAGGCGCGTATACGAAAAAGATCGACAAGAAAGCGATAGAATACCTTCTAACGCAATCCCTGATAGTCAGAAAGGACGAGAGGGGACTGCTACACCGTAGACAGTCGACGATAAGGATGATCTGGTGAACTACCGTTCACACAGATGTGAGAGTAAGAGGGCAAGAAAGAAACTTTTATTTGGCGCTCTAGCGCCTGATGCTAAGTAAAAGGTACAAGTGCTATATAAGGTAAGCCGGGGCCGAGCCATCCGGAGAAGTGTCAGGATTAGTTCAAGTCGCGTCGGGGTACCTCTTAGCGTAATCCCGCACGTCGATAAGAAGTGGACTAGGCTTCTCGCAGAGTTGGCTAGGCTCTGGCGACGTGCTGGAGGCCGGACGACGACTATCCTTCGCCATCACCATCCCCATCAAGCGTAAAGTAAAATATGGTATTCGAGGCCATTGAGAGGAGGTTGGAATGTATGGTAAAGGAGAAAGATTAAAAGGAGACTTATCTATGAGTGGACCGTGTAAACCCTACTACAGAGGGGGATTGTTTGAGTACGACCTCGTACTCGTAAGTAAAAAATGAAGGAGAGACAATGGCAACAAAAAAAAAAAAAAAACCCAGAACGACACACACAACGAACATGAACCAAACGCGAAAGGAAGGGGGAAGTGAGTAAACAATAGCAGCAGGCGAAGGCGAGAGGATCAGTGGACGCGGGGAAGAGAAAGAAAAATGCACTCAAGAAACCGGTCACGAAACACGAAAGAGTGAACGAGGGGAGGAAGAGTGGACGTGTGACGGATACAGAACTAACCATGGAAACCACCTAACCATACCCTGCCAATATCCAGATGAATTTAAACCACCGTAAATCAACCCCACGTCCCACGAGATTTTATTCCCGGGGAGGATCCGTTTAGAATTTTGGGGCCCATTTCATCTCTCCCCCCTCTTTTTTTGGTGAGCTACCGGTAGATTATGGTATAATTGATATTGATTTTTCTTCTAGGTCTTATACGCTGGGGTATTGTCATACATGCTTTCATCGATGGATATTCTCGATTGGTTACAGGAATACGAGCAAGTGCTAACAACCTAGCAACCACAGTATTAAGTCTTTTCATGGATAGTACGGCGAACTTTGGGATTCCTTCACGTGTTCGAGGGGATCATGGCGTTGAGAATGTGCTGGTCGCAGCATTTATGGAGATGATCCAAGGCGATGGACGAGGCTCATATATCTGGGGAAGGTGAACATTATTGTCTTCCGCTTGTATTCATAATTTCATTCCACTTACTGCTCCATCTAATTACAGAAGCGTGCATAATACCCGAATTGAGCGCTTGTGGGCAGATGTCACCGTTGGTGTTGGCGCTACATGGCACCAACTATTCACCGACCTTGAGGTTGAACATGATATGCAGGTTAATAATCCAAATCATGTTTGGCTTCTTCAACATCTCTTTCTTCGTACCATCAACTCACAGTTGGAGTTCTGGGCAAATTCCTGGAATCTACATCCTATATCTATCCGATCAGGTCCAAATCGAAGACCTGAAGACATGTTTGGGTTCGATATGTTGGTTCACGGCTTGAGGGGTGATTCTTTGGAAGAGTATCTCATGGATGAAGAGCTGGAGCTGTTTGGAATAGATTGGGATGCATATCAAGAGGTTACAGTCTTGCGGCAGCTGCGCAGCAATTATGCCAACAAGAGTACTAGCTCTTGGCTGCGAAGGCGAGGACCACCACCTGAGCTCAGTGAAGTCCTTGTAGTGGCCCCTTCCGCTGTTTTGTCCCAAGAGCAAACGGACTTTTTGGATGTAGCTGTTGCAGGAATTCATAGGAGCAGTAGCGCAGCTGATGTATATGCTCTTTGGACTCAGGCTCTAGTTGTCGCTCGAATTCTTCAGCCTGATCACTTTTAATTCTTTTTTATTTACCTTATAATCTCTGTCTAATACCGATTCATCTTATGGATATTCTTGTATGCATAATGGAGAGGTCCTGAACAGGGCACCAATTAACTTTGAGATTGAAAAATAATGCGCTTCAAGTTCGAAGATCTATAATATTTGAATACAACCAATTCAAAAATACTAGTCTGAATCAGTCGAAGTTAACAGAACTTTAGAAAAAATTCAAAAGCTTGGTGAACAAGTTAGTCAAAGTCAGAAGTATGCTAGAAAAAGTTAAAGGCACACTAGGAAAAGTCAGAAGCACGTTAGATAAAGTCAAGAAGACATCAATGAAGTACAGTTGCAGAAAGCATCAATACAAGTGCGCAGTTATACCTAGCTATAAGTAGATATAATTGCAAGTAAGCTCCAGTAGCATAGGGACATGTGCCAGATCCAACGGCCTCAAGTGAGAATGAAGTAGATATTTCGAGACACAATGTACACAAGAGGACCACGATCACAGTCATGTACACACATGCAGCAGAAATATGTGCCCAAAGTACGTCAATCAAGTAGAATCAATCACATTTTGATCAAGATGTACATTAAATGATGAGAACTGACTTCATAGTCCGGTTTCACTGCTCTCCGTGCATGTGTCGGTCTCCAAACGTTATTGATTGAAGCACGTTATTCTGAAAACTATGATCCTCCTTCTGGTGCTCCCATAAACGGTACTACTGCTCAACCCATTGAACTGCTGCAGCTGCGCCAATTGCATATCAGTTCAGTTAGAATTGAACGCTTGAGAGGTCGACTATGAATCCCTCGAACTCATTTTTACCTCTCACTCTTCCTTCCCTTACTGAACTCACACTCGACGCCTAGTACTTGTGATGAAGAATTCGTTGGAAACTGGCCTCAAGCCCATTTCGAGGCGTCCATTCGGCGTTCGCGATGCAAAGTCACCACTCTCAAGGTAGACGAGCTTCCCCTCTTGGACACGCAGGCATTATGTTTGTTTAGGGTTCCACCTACCGTCCGCACCTTAACGATTGAAGATCCGGGGATGCTGGAAGATAAGAGTAGTTGATGATCACGACAGTGCTGGTCAAAGGGTATTCACCGATGAACATCCTATACATCCACTCGAGCACTCCTGTCGCGCTGCGAATCGGATTCGGATTCACTCAAAGACTTTGCATTGGCGGAAATGATCAGGGCAACAGACGCAACGTTTGTCTCGGTACTGAAAGTTCAGTGTCTGCTCCGCCGGCGGGTGATGGATAGCTCAGCTCAGAGGACACTGGACCATCTGAGAGATGACGGACTGAGGTGGTAGACAGTTGATTTATAATTTTAATATACTCTAAAGTAGACCAGTGGACCACGCTTGAGATGCAATTCCCCGAGAGCCCAAGCGTCGGGCGCGCCGTAACCGGCACCTGATCGACCGACAGTGTTCGAATTCTGAATTCAGGGTCTTGACACGTTCCACCGTTATCGTTGACCAAACGCGTAACCCGCGCGCAAGCTAGTAACTCTTCTTGAAGGCAAGTGTTTTTAGTCATTTTTTTGTTCAGAAACTGATTCTCGCCACAGAAGATGGCACCCTCGAAGCAGCATTGTCTGACATGCAAGCAAAGCTTGTCAGCCATTCCGCGCGTCTCAGCCGGCGCCATAACATCTCTCCGAGAATCTCTGCGCACCGAAAAGGCCATCTCTGAAAACCTAGCCTCCGAAATCTCTCAGCTTTTAGATGATATAGCTCATGATGTTGTGGATCACTCCACCGATATTTCACGACTTGAATGCCAAATTCTCTCCATAAGGATGAAAAATGATATCCTAAAATCTGCCGAACAATGGGCTCGTTCTATCCTAGCACCAGCTAGAAAACTTCCCAACGAAATCCTACACGAAATCTTCACTTATTGCGGCTCGGGTGGCAACATCATCTACTGTAGGACTCCAACGTCCGATCTGATGAGACAGCCTGCATGGGCGGTAAGCAGCACATGTGCGAAGTGGAGACACATAGCGCTGTCTTGCAAGCCGCTTTGGTCAACTATCTGTCTTGATTTCTCCTCCAGCATACAAATTTCAATGCCACAAGTCCCGCTGTGTACTCCTAGCCATGCAGTATCCAGGTGTCTGCATATGTCTCGCCAGCACCCATTAACATTAGAAATTAGAGACTGGGATGTTGCCTTCCTTGGTATGATAGGCCTTTTGCTCATCCATGCGTCCCGATGGAAAGACGTTTACTTGGGCCGCAACCTTGTGGAATCCGACAAACCACTTTTGTGCGGATCCCATTTCCCTATTCTGGAGACACTGAGCATCAGTCAAGACCCACTCCATCTGCATTCTTTCCAAAATGCTCCTTCCCTTCGACAAGTTACTCTCAACGGAAGTCTGCCTTCCAGTCCCCTATCGTTTCCCTGGGCACAGATCACCCATCTTGACCTGGAGCATTTCCATGGACCCGTTTTCACCGCATTGAGTGCGTGCGCCAATCTTGAAGAACTGAAAATATTAGCAGAGCACTCCGTTGGGCATGCTCCTCCATCTGCCACACCAGCGTCATTCATCGAGCTCCCTAAATTACGGAAGCTGAGCATCGTTGCTCTAGGAAACGCCTTTGATGCTGCGTACAACATCCTGGATCTCATTTTCGGCATTCTCACCCTTCCTTCGCTGAACAACATGGAGCTCTCGAGCGGGAGTGCACAATTTTATGGACTTTGGCCTCAGTCTCTATTTGAGGCCTTTATTCAACGATCCCGATGTACGGTCACTGCGCTTCAACTTGCAATGATATTGTCGCGCTCTGAGGTGCAGAGTTTATTCTCTGCGTTGCCCAGCATCCGTGAGCTGATGATCGAGGATTCGAGGATGATGTTCAGGGACACAGGTTGCTTGACATTAACTTCTGAACTTTTCACTTGTCTGTCTACCTTTACTGCAAGGGATCCTTTCGAGAATGAGAGGGCCACACTGCTTCCAAACCTTCAGCAACTGGTGTTGCGGTCTCGTTGCAAACCGTCCCACTCAGACTCCATGTATCCGCAGACGGTAGACAAATTGGACGATACCGTATTGGTAAACATGATCAAATCGCGCTGGATTCCAGAACCCGAGTATGCCTCGTTACTCAAAGTTCAGTGTCTGCAGTCTGTGTCGGTGATCTATCTTGCTGCTGGGCGAGTAATGGATAGTTCAGCACAGAGGACGCTGGAGTGTTTGAGACATGACGGCCTCAAATTTTGTTGGATGAGTGAGGTGGATGTTGAACAGGCGGACAGTGACGAGGAAGACATGATTGACACTATTGATATCTAGACATGTAAGTACGTGTATCCTCATTTATCATACCATACCAATAGCTGTATATATCTCGGTTCAGAATTTACAATTTTGACTTCATTTTCGCTCCTGAATAGCCTCCCACCTCAACGACGACTTTACCGAATTGCTCTCCTGATTTCAACATTTCGAACCCCTTCTCTGCGTTTTCCAGGCCATGGAAGACGTGTGATACAACGGGTACAATTTCATGTTTTGAAAGAAACTCAGTAGCATCACGAAGGTCCTGCATTGAGCCCATTGTCGAGCCTGGAGCCTTGATTAGCCTGGAATAAAGAGGGATAATTAGAGCGACGCTCACCGATAAGTTTCTGATTCCGCATTACTCGCATGGTGAAGTGATTTTGGGATCGGCGGTCCTATTCTTAATGTATGAGTTTGAGACTTCCATAGATACTTGTGTTCTAGTTCACATTCCAGTAACATACTAGTCCTTCCTCCCTGTTTCAAGATTGATCCAACAGAGTTCATAATGTCTCCTCCTCCAGACTCGATGACGACGTCAAGCGTTGCTGGAAAACCGGCAGGGCTGTTTTTTCCAACCAGCTTATGAATCTCTTTCGGCCAGTCCGCCTTCGTCAGATGAAGAGTAAGACAAATATCACCGAAACGAAACAAAGATGCTTACCGCTTTTATAACTTGCTCCATCCACAGCACCTAGTGCTACAGCCTTGTCGATCTTCTCCTGGCTGCCGCTAGTAGTAACATAGACTGAGGCGCCCTGAGCAACAGCTAGTTGCAGTGCGACAAATGCCACGCCGCCTCCAATGCCAGTAAAAGTATATTTTGACCTCTCTGGACGGCTGCGTTGATCATTGTTGCTCTAGTATAGAAGATGAAATATGCATGAAGTTACACCGGGGCGATTTGTATGAATGCCTACCTCCACGCAGTAAGACCCGCAAGTGGCCAGGCCGCCATGTCAGAATCACTGAGATGCGAGGCAGAAGGTATCACTTTATCCTTCTCAAAAACTACGTATTCAGCGAAAGTACCTATGACGGACCAGCGAACACCACCAACCCCCAATCTGCATTAGCGAAAGATTGCTATCGTTAGAAACAGTTTTGGAAACTGATATCAAAGGAGATATTAGCTAAATATGGATTGCCCAGCTTGAAAAGATGAGCTGACGATCAAAGCTACATTACATTCGTAAACTCTGGAAGGAAGTGAGAAAGCGGCATTGGAGTTCGGAGAGAAGATAGATTCGAAGAATTGGTTGCGAAAATTGCTGATCCATTTTGCGACGCCTAATGTTCTTGGACGATGTATTGAGCGCTTAGCTGATCGCATACACACAGAATGCATTTTCCGTTCAAGTCTACGCAAAATACTACAACATGTAAATCCAGCACCCACGCATAGACAAAATGGAGGAACAATCAAGCTCTTACACCAGCACCACCCCAAGCGACCGTCTTGGGCCCTTTCTTTTGTGCTTCCGCTGGTACCGTTGCGACTGTAGCTCCAGGAACAACCTGTTTTGGTTTAGGAAGAGCGGACGCCCGAATCTCATCCAATACCCGTTGCGAGCGCTCCGTATTCTTAATGAACCACCCAGCGTAACGTCTTCCAATGGTGCTTTCAGCAATGTGGATCGTGTTCTGTACGGTTTACATCGTGAGTGGACGTGGACATGACGAAAATAGTAGAGAGACACATACATCATCGATAACAAAGTTCAAATCGCTAGTTGAAATCATGTCTCCCTCTAGTAAGCTTCCTTTCGTTGCCACGCCAGCCGGAGAGATTTCTTTCCCTTTCTCGGTCTTGCCTTGAACCTAATAAGAGTTTCATCGTCAGTAAGGTCGAATTAAATGAACATAAAAGAACGAGACGTACAGGAACCACTCGACTTAAGCTCCTACTACTTTGCTTGAACACCATCATCTCCTGAATCGCCTCTTCCTCCGCCTCTTTACCTTCAACATCTGCCTCGCCAATCTTGGCCAGATCCAAGAACGAGGTGAGTTTTTCAGTAGTGAGAGAGGTGTACAAATGGAGGAAGGAGCGCAAGGTAGGAAGAGGAGACTGTGCAGCAGCGGATGAGAGGAAGAGACGGAGGTGACGATGAGTGGGGTCTGAAGGTAATGGTGAGCTGCCTGTCGAACAGAGTCAACATTAAAGGCCCAGCTAGAAATGAACCAAAAAAACAAACCTTCTGCAGATTCCTGGTCAGCGCTAAGCATCAACGCGATAGCCTCCGGGTCATCGTACGGAGGCGAATTGGCGTTGATGAATTTCGGGCAAGCATACAGGAACAGCTCCTCAAATGCAACAAGAGCGTCACTTCCTCCCTTGCTCATCCTACCCATCTGCTCCCCGTACCTCTCTTTCGCAGTATTCGTGATAGTATCGTCCAATCTAGTGAATGGCGATCCCGGAAGGACCAACGAATGACACATGGCATACAACGCCAACGTCCTGTCAGCCGATTTAGCGATTTGGTCGTACTGGTCCTTTCGCTCGTATCCAGCATATCCGCGCATCCGCTGCATCCTTTGGAAAAAGTTCAAGACGGTGACAAAGGTACGGATGGCGTCTGGATACCGCCTGAGCATCATGTAGCAAAAACCGACATAGTAGTGTGTTGAGATATGGGTTGCTGGGAGGGCAGGAAGGGCGGTAAGAGATGATTTGTTGGATTTTGCACCAAAGCCGGAGCCACCGAGGAGGAATTCGCCGACTTGGTCCATGACTTTGAGACCGAGAGTAAAGTCACCGAGGAGGACGTGTACGCGGAGGAGACCAAGGACGGAAAAGTATCCCAAGGTGCGATAAAGTGGGAGGGCAGTATACGGGGAGATAGAATTGCTGTATTCGACAATATATTAATATGGGAAACTTTAAAGGTGTTGCGAGACCTACGCGATTTCCTCTGCAGTTCTACTTCCACCCTTAACTTGTTCTTCCTTGAGGGCAAGGATATACTCGTTGATTTTCGATTTTTGGATGAGCGAATAGAGCACATTGAGGACAGAGTACGAGGACCAGACGCCCGTTCCGTCTGCCAGCATCATGAGTTCATCATCCGTTTTGGATTTTATTTTTGAGCGCCAGGAGCAGAATACCTGGAACTGGTAAATAAACTCGTCGATAATATCCCATAACCACTGTTCTGGGAGCACCAAATCTACTGGTGCAGGTTCACCAGAATCGTCTTCAGTGGAACTGGGAGAATTGAGCAGGTAGTTGAATAGCTCGCAAGAGTTTTCATAGGAATGGAAACGGTCATCGATGTTGGGCTGGAGACGAGAGTATACGTGGCGAAAGTAAAGATCTCGATAAAGGACGAGGAAAATGTGAACTTGGTCTTCAGTTGCTTCATTAGACGACAACAAAGGCGCAATAATCTCTGGCTCTGGCCATTCTGTACGCGAATAAAACCTGTCGGTAAGTTTTGGGAAAGTTGTCGTGTAGAACATTGTGATTGAAGGAAGGTCATGATTTAGGATTGCCTGCTGGAAAGACACGATGAACTGGACCAAATCATTAGTTTAGTTCATTCAATATATTTTAGAGCTCACACTCTTCACAACATCTGGAACAGCAGCCAAAGCAGCCATATGTTGTTGAATTGCCAGCAATGGCTCGAACTGCTCAATCTGCGCTCCGAGATGGTCGTATACCGCTGAATTTTGACCCTGCTGAGCATACATCGAGAGCTCAACGTCAACTGCATCGGCCAAGTCTTCATCCATATCCGCGGTCGACCATAGCGTTTGGCGCGACATTTTTTTTAATTCGGGAGATTGGAGATTGGAGGAGGAAAAAAGTACCACGTGTGCATGAGCGCTTAACGTGAAGCAAAAAGATAGGCGCCGTAGCCGCCGACGCGTGACGCTTCATCTCAAACCTTCACCATCCACTATAGCTAGTTAGCTGATTCTGTGCTGCATTTATATCAGCTGAGAGTTTACCGAACAAGAGCCAGATGAAGTTAGAAGGTCGGTAGTGCTCCAACTATCCGTTCATCCAAATCTAAACCGTTAAAGCAGCCGAAATGTCTACGCGCGACGCGACTCTGACTCTTTGTTCAAATTGCAGTCAACCCGATTTTCATACCAGCGAACCAACATGAATTTTCGTGATTTGTACGCGAAACTTCCGTTCAAGATCTGGCTGCGCCACAGTGAAACAGAGATTCTTCTCTCTTGTGACAGAGACCTTGAAGATGCCGAGAACGAAGTTATGCGTCTCCAATCCGAGATCATCTATATCCAGGAACAACAGAAACGATTGAGGGATTACAGGATGAAGGTTCACTCTCTTTCTTCTCCCACTCGGGAAATCCCCAACGAGGTCCTAGCGTCCATTTTCGACTACGCTTGTGAGCAAAATCTTCTTCAGGAATTCCCGTGGAGCGTCGAGGTCGAAGATGATGATGATGAGGAGCTCTTTCATGCTGAAGACTACCCCTTGCCTACGAATTTGACTTCCCCCATCATCAGTTATCTTCCTGCATTATCCATCAGTGCAACTTGCTTTCGATGGCGCTCAGTTTCGCTTTCGTATCCTGGTTTATGGTCTAAACTCAAGCTAGAAGTCACAACAAGTAAATACTCTGCTCCAGGTCCTTTTATCACCCCACTCAAACTCTTCCTCTCACGTTCTGGCCAAAAACCTCTCGACATTGAATTGAACGTTCATGGTCCATACCGAACCGACAGCTCTCTTTCAGGACATGTGACGAACCTCCTCGCTGAACACAGCAAGCGTTGGAAGGCTTTTAAATTGATGTGTACTTATCTCGAACTCCCCGAAACGACAAAGATCGATTTCTCTATGCTGGAAAGCTTAGATCTCCGGGAGTTCAAACCGTACCGGCTGACGTTCGCTTGACGTTCCTAAATACACCGAAGCTTCGAGAACTGGTGTTGCTAAATCCTCGAGAGCTGGTTTCGGGTGAAGTACAGCTGCCATTGAGCCAACTCACTTCAGTTGAGGTTGATGCTACGGGGAGGCTGGACTGGATTATCGACAAATGTCCCAACCTTACTTCTCTCAAACTCTTAGAAGTTGGAGAGCGATTCTCATGCTCTCGCAGAACCTCAAAATCCATTGACACTCTTACTATTGCTTTTAAAGGTACTGGTCGAGGCATAGTTGATCGTCCAAACTTGCTGGGGGCGATATTCTCCTCATTCACATTCCCCGCTCTCGCAAACCTCCACATTTTGGGCTCAGAGTACGAATTTTACAACCGAGAGTGCGAATTTGACCATCGAAAGTGGCCAAAACAGCCTTTCACCACATTCCTGTCGCGTTCATCATGCAATATAACCACCTTGGTTCTATCTGCCGTGACACTTTCCGACGCAGAACTGATTTCTGGCATCCAACACCTTTCCTCTCTGGTAACTCTCGACATCGGTGATTGCACTTGGGCATTACCACCAACGCCTATAACATCCATATTCATCTCTAGCCTTTGCGCTTCCAGTCAAAGTCTGACTGGCGCATCCACTTCGCCTCTTGTTCCAAGATTGCGCTACCTTTCGTTGGAATTCAGTGGCACCGATTTCGATGATTCGGCTTTCGTTAACATGGTTATATCACGGTGGCTGCCTGATCCAGCATATGCAAAGATGGTTGGAGTGGATTGTCTGAGATCAGTGGTGATGAAGTTTCGAGAACGAGAAGTGGTCGAAACGGTTTATCGACCTCTGCAGTATCTAGGTAAGAATCGTAAGATGGCGCTGAGAGTAGTCGTCAAGGGAAAGGGTGATTCAGTTTCGAGGATTTAGATGGGGATTTCTCCTCGTTTAACTATTCTCAAGTTACGGTTTATGATACTACCAATGAAAAAGGAATTTTCTTGCAAAGGATTCGCCTCTCGTTGAGGCAAATACTACGTACACCTATTCTTAGCTATTCGCATCTGTCGCGATGTCAGAGAAATCAGAAATGTGCCAGTGCCGCCCACAACCTACATGTTCAAACATCAGAATTAAAGGCTGTTGTGTCCTTTTTTTCTCACTCTGAGCTCGTTCATGGCGTATCCTGAACTCTGACACCACTCTCAGAAGAATCATGATAAGAAGCGAAGCGAAGTTCAAAAGAACAAAGTCCTGGATTCAGCTCTGCTACATATCCACCATGATACAATGATACACAAGCACTACAATAAGCAAGATGATACACATAGACTTAGGACGGCTTGCCAACGCTGACATAGAAAGATGAATATATCGCATCCCTCTTCGTTTTCACCAGCAATGCTTTTACCGCATCCGCATTTTCTGTATCCGTATCCTTCCTCCCAGCAGCTCGAATAATCTCTATATCTGTTCGTCTCATGGGAAACCGAAGTCCAAGCATATCCTTCTTGTCGTTTCGGATGACACCGTTCATAAACCTGTATTCAAATCGACTTCAACAAGCATTCTTGGGTTTTGGAAGGAATGAAGCTGAATAAAGACAAGCACACTCACTCGATGGTACTATCCGGTCCAAAAGGGACATGAAACGTGCCTCGGATTTGGGATATTTTTGTGTATGGCTCTCGCTTTCGCGCAACCTCCATCGCTTCTTCCGATACCGAGGTAACCACAGTCCATGAATTGGCCACGTCTCCTCGCCAGACAAACTCCAACAGGACCACAGGGAGCCCATTCTTGGATGTAAGATCGTCATTGACCTCCTTCTCCGAAACTGTTATCCTTTTTGCTCCAGGCGCTCCTCTTCGAGCTCTTTCTAGACGCGAAAAGCTTTCCTTCGTATACTCATCGGAGTGGGTTATGGAATTAATTTGGAACATTCCCTGAGGACGAGGCTCGGTGTTCTTGCCGCCGTAGGTTTTCTGCTCATGAAACATTTTCATGAAAGTGGTTATCTCTGCTGGCTCCAGTCCGATATCTATACGGAGGGCGAATCGAAGACCTTTCTGGGATTTGTAGAGGTTTAGGATGCCATACACGATGATGGCGTAAACCTCTAGCGAGCCTCGAAGTAGACGGATCGCCCAGAATAATTGGACTATGCGCTCAAGTTTCAAACTTGATGACGATTTCTCCATCTTCTTGCATGATGGTTTATGGTTTGGCCTGGTTTTACATAGCTTCAGTCAAAAGAAAGCAAAGTAAAATGGCGAAGCTTACCAGTGATCTTTTTGACACTAGCGCAACGACATCAGTGTCCAGGAAACAAGGTATGTATTAAAAACTAAGAACGAACATCTTCCTGAGCAGTAGAGGGCGTCTTGACACTATGAATGTTTATTCTTCAATCGTCAAAACATGCAAACCAATGGACAGCTCACCCTTGAACATTTTTTAAAGTTCAACCTCTCCCATTCTCCGTTGTCAGATGCGCTGCTGATGTTGGATTGCCAACACCCTTCACAGTGACGCTCGAAGATAGGACGTAGATTTTTCATCAAGACTTCTTTTGGAGGCATTTTCTCGAGGATTTCGCTGGGAGTGGGCACTTGACTGGAACCCCATTGTATTTGAGCCCGGCGGAAAATGTCAGGCGGGATCTCGGCGAGGGAGCTTATGGGGACGCCCGGGTATGTAGAGGGGACGGAAGACATTTCCAGGTTTTGTCGAGGGCTGAAAAGAAGAGGGGGACGCAGAGCAATAACATTTATAAGACAAGAGACGCGGAACAATTGATGCTATAATAAAACAAAGAAAAGCAGTTGCCAAATTAGGTACATAATGAAGCGGCGCTTCTAATTGTTAAAAGAAGCCTATTTTGGAATCTGACTTTGGACTTTCAACGCCTTCGCTGCAGATGGATTCTACCAAGAGATACCACTGTAACTTTACTACATTCACATCTGACTTGTTGGCCTTGGCCGGTACATGTCCAAAAATCTACAAAAAGATCCCCGCGAAATAGCGCTGTATCCCGTCCCTCCCACTACTCACCACAGCACCTATATAACCATCCGGTCTGACAATAATGACCATCGCGACCTTATCAATGGCATAATGGGTGTAGGCAAGTCCTTGAGAGTCAACCACAGTCATGTCGGCCAAGTCAAAGGAAAGCTTAGCTGAAGGGGATTTGGAAAACAATACGACACTTCTAACGGTCCCAGAGGAATATTCGCAAAGTGTCTTGAGCGTTTCAGTGACAAATGCATCAGTAGTCGATCCGGGGAAGATGAGAGCAGTGTGTTGCATTGGTTTGAAAATTTCAAAGAGGCTCGTCGAGGTTTGTTGGGCAGCAGCGGGTTTACCTAGTCTCACCAGAGCAGGAGCATCCGGAGCTCGATCGCCGCCTCGGACGGTGCCATCTTCACCAGCGCGATAAGGGTCAACCATCTGGTTGTCCGGGTATCTCTCGTCCAAGATGATCGGACTGCCACGATAATTAACCCCAAGCTGGCCAAATTCTTGCCCTCTGCGGAAGCCTGTCTGCTGAGATCCTCGGAATTCCTTGTTGAATAGCTCAGTGGTCTTTTCGAGCATGGTGGCGATGACGGGTACACGCTCCTGAGAGTAGGAATCGAGGAGAGATTGAGGAGATAGTCCTTTTTGAACCAGG
This sequence comes from Gymnopus androsaceus JB14, assembly GCA_009733575.1. Lineage (NCBI taxonomy): Eukaryota > Fungi > Basidiomycota > Agaricomycetes > Agaricales > Omphalotaceae > Gymnopus > Gymnopus androsaceus. The sequence goes on from ML769391.1 coordinate 343,090, forward strand.
GCGAGTTTCCACGCGAGGTTGAACTACACAGGAGGAGTTCAGGGGAGATAGACTTGAATCGGGTGCGACTCACGCTATCTTGTATCGAGGAGTTCATTCCCTAGTATCAACGCGAGTAGGTAAGTACTTGCATTGTGCTATAGTAAGTGATCGCTTACCTGACCGCCAGTAGGACTATGAACATGTGCAGCGTCTGACGAATCGGGGAAAACAGATTTAGTAAATATCGATATCTCGTGCTTTTGATGCCGCACCTCCAGCCACAAACACTCTGCCTTTTGCAAAGTTATCCACCATCCTTATGTTGGGACTATTGCCCAAAATTCAGCATTAAAACATCGTACATCATGCATCGTGGGATCCGACTCACGTCCATACGCCCATCCAAACCAAGTCTCCAAAAGCAATGTCCTCTCTTCCTGTAATCTCATAGAAGACCTTGACAAGCTCTTCACGGCTAGAAGACACTTTGGCATTATCGATCCCAGGGCCGCGCAACATAAATTGGAACAAGTTTTGTTCTGGAACCCCGCATGGCCGCATCATAATCCTGGAAGTTTTCAGAACCAGAGTGATCTGAGATAGGAAAAGAACATACGCAGGTTTCTTGTCGTCTGAGAAGTAGCCCCAGAATCGTATCTTCCATCCGTAAGATTCAGTGTCAATATCAGCAGTTACGAGTGAGGCAGATTAGCTTGAACAACAAACAAACCTGGTCTTGCGTCAAGATTGATCCTTCTTTGACATGAATATCCCCAGTAATCATCTCTGCTTCGGCGTGGCTTTTCCCAACGAACTCCAAGCCCAGTTGCTTGCGAACAATACTCCGCCCGCCGTCTGCGCCAACAAGCCAATCAACTTTGATGGTCTCTTCCACCTGCTCTGAGTCTACGGTCTTGATAGTTTTCGCGATGGCGTGGTCAGGAAACTCTTCAAATGACTGCAGCTCTGTGCCCAACTCGACGCTACAGCCGTACTCTTTCAAGGAGATGAGTTCGAAGGAGCTGTTCGTGGCGGTTTTGCCCTAAAAAGCGACCAAAGTTCTACAGCACATCGAAAACGGCATCAAATAAAGGATCGGAGGAGAGTGAATGATGGAAATAATTACCAGTGGGCGATCGGGAGAGTCAGCGACAGGGTCTGTCAGAGGAATGAATTTTGGTGGACTTCCGTCATCAGGCGCTGTATGATAGTAGACGGTACGACTAGGAAAAGAAAAACTCTCTTTGAGTACATCTGGTAATAGACCCAGAAATTTGTAGATTTCTAGTGTCCGAGGCTTGACGGTGTCATGAGAACCTCGAGAGGAATACCAATGGGAATGAATTTTCATACCGTGATGCCAGCTCCTCGTTCTCCGGAATGGAATTCAACTCGCTTCTCGATAATTCGGACAGACAGCCCATTGAGAAGAAGTGAATAAGCCAAACTGAGACCTTGAGAGTTAGAGATAGAGAGTATTTATATCGTCAGGTATATTCCACCAGAAGAAAGACTTCATGAACCTGTAGGTCCAGCTCCTACCTGGAATGGATGGAGTCAGCCAAGGGATGAAGGAAATATACGTTCGAAGGCAGACATACAATCAAAACATTCACGGAGGTCGACATAGCAGCAGAAAGTTGAAGAAATCAAGATCCGAATCTAGCAGGTTTATTATGGTACTTACAGCGCCAACTCCCATATATATATACTACTGAAGTACTCTGGATTTGTCTTGATGGCTTACGAGGATATCAACCGAGGATATCAACCGAGGGACCGGCCGAGGCAGTCGTAAGCAAAGGGCACTCGACATTACAGTAAGCTTGAGAGAGAGAGAGAAATTTTAATTTTATGCACCATGACGGGACTGGCAAAAGTTGGGGATCTAGGTTGTTTGTTGTGCTCGTGACTGAGGAAGCTCATTTCAATCTATGGTTCAATGTGAATCGCCCCTGTATCTGTTCCCAGTGAGACAAACTGGCTTGAGCATTTAGTTTGGACAATGCGGGGAAAAAGGAACTAAGTTTATTACACCGTGACGGTCAGCATTGAAGTTTGGAGACTTCTACTCAATGTCATCGATCTCTAAGTGCTAACATGAATTGTTGCTTTCGACCGATGACAGAACTTGAAGAAATGAAAAAAAAATAATACATAACTGAATAAACTACAAATCAAAGATATCAATGTCTGCGTCTGTGTCTCTCTTGTTTCTCTCTGTAACCAGTAGAGATATGCAGATGAACCCTCCCTGATATTTTGGACCATCGCCTGAAATCGTCGACCAACACTCCCTGTAACGATTTTACAAGATCCTCCCTGACCTGTCCATGGGTGACATTAGTCCAGGGGTCAATGCTAGGGAAATTCCATAAAGGGTAAACCGTAGGAGATCTTCGTGTCATGATAAATTTATCAGCTGTCTCTCTATACAAATCAAGATGCTTCTCGCAAGCACCACACGGCGGTTTTGAGACCCCGAGGTAGGGAAATACTTCCAGAGACTGCGAACGGATGTGATGTAGCAGCGCAATTTCGCAATGGACACCTGGATTGACTCGCACTACGGTCTCAGAGCCATTCTTGTTGATGGCACCTTGAACAAGGGTTTTCACAAACTCCTTCCGCATTATTGTTGTTGTGGCGGCTGTCGTTGCGCCTGCTTCCACCGCAAGTTTCAGGGCCTGAGTGATGTTTAGCGTGTTCAACGTGCACTGATAGCTTTTGGCGACCATGGGAGGAAGAATCTGGAGTCGTATGGTACAGTGGGAAACCGGGAAGCGAAACTTGACCGGGTAGCGAAACGTCCACTTATATTGGGCTCAAATCACATTTTCTGGCTCTGTTTTTTTTTCTACGATATTAGTCAATGCTACGAGTAATGTCATGTACATATTAAAGTATATAAACACATTGAATTTCCAGGAATAAAATAAAATACCAGAAATTCGCCCAAAAATTCAAGAAAATAAAGCATTTCATGGTTCAATGTCTAGCAGGATGCACTATCAGGGCTGGAGGGGGATATGGAAGATGTTCGGTGTCGTTTCCGCACTCTGAGATGGTACTTCTCGGTAGAATTTCCCACTGCTATGGTCTTCCAGAATCCACAGTGCGTTGAAACTGATTTTTGCGCAGTTTTTCCACTTCCCTTTTGCATTGAAGCTTCGTAACTGGTGGCCGACCACCTCTATTCACTATCTTGTCCATGCAAGAGCTCTAGAGGAAGGATTTGACGTGCAAGAGCAACGCAAAGCAGGCTGAAAAGTACGCGTACGTGACCATTTCGCTTCCCGGGTTTTGGCCCATTTTCTACGTCTCGAAAGTTCACCACCTCTAAAGTGGGCACATCGTCAAAATAAAATCCAAAAAAATTTGAGGACATGCTATGCATACTCTAGTTTTAGTCTACATACAAAATATACAAAGAAGATATTTATTTACTCAGTAATGGCCAATTTACCTTAATCGTTTCGCTTCCCGGTTCGCCACTGTACTTTGACTCCCCAAAACTACCCGAATTGAGCGGTCGGACTGGGAAGCCTGATAGAGGCAAATAGTATCGAGCGGGAAGGCAATTATGTTCAAGGCCCACGATTGCATGCTGAAGAGGATTCCTGTGTCTGTATCCCTTGTGCTCTCGCTCACTACGAATTTCGAAAGATATATATTTAAATACGTCATTGAGCATAACAGAAGCACAAGTAACGACGTACGGAATCGGTCCAGCTTCACCAATATAGAATCCCAGTCCAATATGCCCATCTCTTCCCATGCATCGAAAATCTCATGAACAAGGCCAATGAAGTCTTCAGGAAGCCTTCCGGTACTGTTTCGAGTCGTTACATCCTCGATGATGAAGTCAATGTCTTGGAATATGGACTCGAGTGTTTCGTACTCGAACGAGGCGAAGAAGGATTGGGAATCGGAGTCGGAGTCGGATTCACTACATTGAGATTCCAGCTTTTCCTTATCCTTCAACACCGCTTCCTTGACGATTTCGAACTGATCCGCCCTCTTCAAAACGTGGTGCGCAAATCGGGACCAACCAAAGTCATACATCTCGGTGAGAAGGTCGTAAACAAGTGAGAGTTGTTTAGAATCAGATTCTGCGTCGGTTTTTGGAACTCGTTGTTGATGCTGATGCATGTCTCGAACTATGTCCAGAATTCGTTCAAGATGGCGTACGGTGTTGTCGATGTGAGATTGTTTTAGTTCCGTGTTGAAGACTAGATATATTGTCGTGCGAACAGAGTCAGACCCTGGCTCTCGTGGATCGATAGACGCAGCCATCGCTGCAACCTGTCCCCCGTCTGAGATACACGACTGTGCCAAGGCATCGAGTACCTTGAATTTTCGAATATCATCTTGATCAAAAGATGGAGTGAATTTTTCCCGAGTCCTTTTGGACTTGCGTTTTGGAACACAAGCGCTGCTAATGCAAAGAAGTTCTGATAAAAACTCGGGATCCTGAGCCGTGAGGTTTCTGATCACGTTTGGTGTGGGGGTTGGGTTGGGTTGGTGAAATGCCTGGATGGGTGTAGAACGAGAAGGGACAGGAGCTGCTGCCTGACTGCCGGTGGAATCGAAAGATGTCGATATTGTCAGAGATTTCCGGGCCACCGTCGCGCAACTTGAAGACAGTTGGGTGACGCATGTTTTGTTCATCGTAGCACAAGTGAAAAAAGCCAAAGCGAGTCAAGCCAAGAGTCAACGCCCAGCTGCCTTGGTCATCGACTCCTATATAGGAGATTTTCGAGGATATCTGATACCTGCTCGCTCATTGAGCAATGTGATAGAGCGGTTGTGTACCTCGAAGGCCAGATTCGGAATTATCTTGGAGCCCAAAATTGATCCTTCGCCGTTAGGAATGGACTTGAAGCCCGAGTTGGAATGGTACCCCAAACACGCATCAGCCATCGAAATTTTCGATGTGCGTTGCACAACAAAAAGGCGTACTGTGGCGATATCAAGCGCAATAGTATTGTTCTGTGCATTGCATACTCATCGACGCTATGCCAGTTGGCAATAGTTATTCCGACCTCTAATTCTCCGGAAGTAACAGCTCTCATGGGTCCTTTCAGATCAGCCGCGATGGTCAAAAGTTCTTGACGCCCGCCCGAGATTTGTTTGCTCTTGGTCTTGTTCTGTGGGCTTTAGTAGAGGAAATCAAGCAGTTTGACCACAAGGTCCAATTTGTCACTGCTCATCTTATTCGGGTTTCTCACTCTACCCCAGCGTATCGAGGCTTGTCTCGCTGATCGCCCGGAAGATCGCCCAAGTGCCAACTTTGTTTCGGAAGCTCTTGTTACTACATATAAACGAGTCCCAGGATAGATGTTAGCGAGCTCTTGATGGAGAAGGTTGGCCAGATGTTTGATACTTTTACTAGCGATCGTGTTGCGCCAACGAAGAAAACTGTAGTTCGCGCGGAAGCCAGAATTGGAGGGATGAGGAAAGCAAATATGGTGAACACGGTTCACACCAATCATGACAACGAAGGAAACCGTACGACATGCGGAAATTAGGAAGAGAAACGGAAAGCAAACTGTAGAATCATATGGGTTGTGAATCAAGAACATTATTACAGGTGAAACGGCGAAGGATTGTTCAATGAACGTAAGTACCGACCACGTCAATGAGGGAAACCATATACAGTACATGCGGAAAGTAGAAAGGGAAAGCAAAACCATAGTATGCGGAAAGTAGAAGGGAAACGGAAATGCAAACCGCAGGATAATCATGAAGATGAAAACGCTATCAGACCAACCAGAACGCGTCTTCGAGAGCATGCCAGAAGATGAGCCCTTGGAGTCCATGAGTAAACCAAGAAGCAGATATTTGAGATGGAGGTTGGTCAGATGACGGGCTGCAGGAGGATTTTGAAGGAAAACGAGGAGAACTCTCATTTTCAGGATGTATATATGTTGTAGACGTTGATGATTGTATGCATGCCTCCATTGACTGCATGATATTCACCACCATTAATAGTGAAATTTTGACTCCCACTGAAGAAGGCTCCGCTACCAAGCTCATTAGAGGTGAGCAGTGAAGGCTATAATAGTATGCGTAAAACACACTGTATAGAAATAGGAAATGAAAAGTGGAAGTACTTACCTGAGGGCAAGGTTCGCTTTCAAAAAACCCTGTCCCATCCTCAATGTCAGGAATTGATTGGTATGGAGGTGTAAGAGCCGAAGCAGTAGGCAGTGAAGGCTATGATAGTATGCGTAAAACAAAATATGAAATGAAAAGTGGAAGTACTTACCTGAGGGCACAAAAACCCTGTCCCATCCTCAATGTCAGGGATTGATTGGTATGGAGGCGCCAGAGCCGAAGCAGTGGGCAGTGAAGGCTATAATAGTATGCGTAAAACACTCTGTATAGAAATATGAAATGAAAAGTGGAAGTACTTACCTGAGAGCAAGGTTCACTTTCCAAAAACCCTGCCTCATCTTCAATGTCGGAGATTGATTGGTATAAAATAGGAGGAGGAGGAGCCGATGTAGAGCAACCATGTTGGTAGGGGGGAGCAAATGCGAACGACGTGCGGAGGTTGGGGATTTGGTTGGATTGGTATGAGATAGGAGGGGGCGTCGGAGCAGAAGCAGAACGACAGTGTCGGCGAGATGGAGAAATGACGAACAACACACTTTCAGGATCCATCGGAGTCCCAATCTCCGACATCATCTTCGTCTCTAATTCGCTCCTCTTACAGTTCCTCGTCTTCCCGTCCTTATCGCGCACACGCTGACTCGGGCGGTAGACGTACCCAGGATACATTTTTTCGTGCTCCTTTTTCTTCTCTTTGGCCAACTCATCCCAATATTTCCTCTCTTGCGGCGTCAACGATTTCCACTGCTGGCTGATAGTCTTGGACAGATCTGCTTGACGGCGCTTCTTCGTCAGACCGTTAATTGAGGATTCTTCCTCCGCCGCCTGACGCTTCTCGCAGCATTTTCGCCGGAAAAGAATAAATGCGTTCTCTGGTCGCTTGATGTAGTTCTCATCACCCTTCTTTGGTCGACGCTCAACTTCGCTGCGCAGATGAAAGTTGTTCGAGCTCGATGTAGGGGGAGGTGATACAGCGAGTGAATTAAGGTTGAGCTTAAACGGGGAATTGGACGGGGTAGAGTAAGGACTGTCTGACGAGAGGTTGTGGGAGATCGGGAACGTGAAACGGTATGGAGTCGGTGCAATCATCGCCAAAGTGGGAGTTTCCGTCGTCACCTCGAGTCCTAGAGGAGAGGAGGAGGAGGAAACAGAACATCACTTTCCGATGTCTATGCTCAATTGAAGAACTACTCACGTCGGGATTGAGTATCACGCGTGCGGAGCGCGGGCATGGTATTCGAATCAATTGGGGATGTGAATCTGGAAGAGGGAGATGTGAAGTGCAAGAAGAGCGTTAGTAGGACTGGGCGCAAAACAAACTGACGATACTGAGGTGGTTTTATATGAGAAAATCAGTTTGTTTAGAGTTAACAATGTCATTATACTCAAGGAACCGATTTCGAAATCTGAAATAGCTTCTGAGATTTCGACTATATGTGTTGATGTCCAGTTGCCCCGAGATGGAAATCGCTTTTATTGTCTTTTTGACCCACCACGCCACAAGTCCCGGAACGTAGTGATTCATGTCAATCCAATTCAACCAACTCGGTCCAGGTTATATAGCCCTTTGTTGTTTTTCCTATTGTTTTTCGCGATATAAGGTTTGTTCAGTATAGTTTTCCCAAAGATATATCATCTACTGATGATAGGAAATGGGCGAAGCGCTGGAATATGATTCCACCTGGGGTGGGGAGGATGCGGATAAGAATACCCTTAGAAAATAGGGCGTTCAAGCAACATGAGGATGGAAGAAATGATTGATTGATTATTACTTGAACGTATGAATCAAAAATTTATGCGATGAGAGAAGATTTGAGGAAAGTGGATGGTGGTCGAGAGAAGAGGTAGCGTGGGAAACTTATTGAATTTCCTCATTCGTGCAAATGCACATTCGCGATATAAGTTCGTTTGGTACAGTTTTCCCAAAGACATATCATCTGCTGATAGTATGAGACGGGCAAAGGACTGCGAATAATTATTCTGAGCGACAGCAAACTTTTTCCGAGCACTGGAATAATGATTCAATGTCCGTAGACATTACAAAACCTCCAGGAATAGTACTAACTATTCCTCCACCCATATTGCCAAACGAAAAGAAGAAAACAAAGCAGTGCAGCAGAACAATCGAAATTCAGAAAACCGAGTCCCGAGTCCTGACCATGGCCAGAAAAAACCAAACAAACGAAAGCAACCCAAGACACTAGTACTCACTCATTGCTGCTTGGGCACTAGCTCTGAACAACTTTTGGTATCTACCTCCACCTCCCGGAGCAAGTTACAGCTGAAGCAGCGTAACACCCCTAGCAATCCTGGATGATATGATCCAGATGTGCGTTTGGGAGAGTAGTATTCATGATCACTGCAACGCATCAACATGACGCATTAGTAAAGATAAATCAAGGAGTAGTAGAGGGAGGATACCTCAACCCCAGCTTTCCACCCTACATTCCCCATAACGTGATAGGATACTTTGTTTTAGTAGCGTATAGATTTGTAGATTTGTTTTCCATCGAGATCAGGCTATCGCCCGGGCCACCATGTAAGCTTGGATTTGGGCCTTGGATTCGCTCTAGCGTTGGGATGGAAGTGCTGTAGAAACCAATGAAGAAAGAGTCTTTCGAACATTAGAGTTTATAGCTATCCTAGCCATATCTTCGATCTGCATTTTCGATCTGTACATTTTCAGTTCGGAAATTGTTGGTAAACTCCCAGGACTTCTAAGTAAACCTTTTCACAATTTACCAGTCAGGCTTTCTGGCGTTGTACGCTGTGAAAATTAGAACCCCTCGACTTGTTCAACCCCTTCTGAACCACCCCACACGAGCTATAACAACTTGCTCAACCCTTAGTTTGAACGATTTAATTTTCCCCAGTACCTATACAGGACGCGGATTCGACCCTTTATTCGACCGTGAAGCTAAAACCCTCGTTCATCTCGACTCTACGCCCAACTGCCTTGGTCATCGACTCCTGTAGGAGATTTTCGAGGATATCTGATGCCTGCTCGCTCATTGAGCAATGTGATAGAGCGGTTGTGCAGCTCGAAGGCCCGACTCGGAATTATCTTGGAGCCCAAAGTTGATCTTTCGCCGTCGGGAATGGACTTGAAGCCCGAGTTGGAACGGTGCGCACGCATCAGCCATCGAAATTGTTATATGAACCCGTCGCAGACGCACATTGAATTATCAATTGTCAAAGTATATAGTCTTTAAATTTTGTAGACGGGTCGCGGTTCAACCACTTCATCGCACGTAGTATATGCACTTTTCGATAACATCATCAGCAAGTTGTGAGTACCGGCAATGCCTGCAAAATCGGTGTCTGTTTGTACATATTTGCTTTGTGCCGTAAATTAGGCAATTGGTGCGCTCGCAGATAGTTTGGTTTGTACAGACTTGAAAATATAGTCAAGCATATAATTTTTTTTGCGGGATATACTGAGAAAGTTGTCTTACTTGAAGTGTTGGAAGCAGATTTTTTAGATCTCTCTTTTCAAATTTCATGTAACTGAAGATCCCACCAGCCAAAGACAATAGGGCACATTATAAAAATTCTACTTCCAAGACTTCAAATAAAACACTAAGCTTGTCTAGATGCATTTGACCCGAAGGGAATTGGTGGAGATTTGAGAGCTGCAGGACACAAACAATTTTCAGTGAGATCAGGCTTTGGAATTGAGCGCTTAATCAGAATATTGGGCGAAACAGGGATGGAACCATTGAATTTTATGACTATCTCATAATTTTACTTACGGGTATTGTATATATAGCCAAATTGTTTCTTAATTGTAGTTTTTGAGCTTCAAATGAGCCATATGTACAGTGAAATCGATGTTGAAGGTATTGTTCCTTCAATGCGCGAATTTACGGCACAAAACAAATATGTACAAACAGACACCGATTTTGCAGGCATTGCCGGTACTCACAAGTTGGCAAGAGTATGGGACGCATGGCAGGTATGATCGCATGGCGGCCATGCCGATTTTGGGCGCTTAATCTGAAATTCTCCATACATCGCAAAAGTATGGAGAAAGCTATAAGTATGGGAAGTATGGCAGTCGTCGAAGGTTTTTTTTATTTAGTTAAAGTCATTATATTCTACTAGAGAATTATGTTAAAATAGGATTTCATTGGAATGGTAGTCTGCAAAACGGTTTACATAGAATGCTGTGAATATATCTAGGCTGTTATAATGTGCTAGTCTCCGGCTACGAGGAAGGGCTCTTGAGCCATACATAGGGATAAGATGTATACCACGGAGAAGGGAATCAAGATGTAGAACTGTAAGGGGGGCCTACGCTGTCCAGCATCGAGATAACTTGGTCGTACAGTCCACATACCAGTCTTGGAGTTGCGACTATGTCCATAGGTATTGTACCAGTGAACCTGCAGTGCGAGCCATGAAAACGGGTAAGAAAATGAGGTTTCGTTGATATGCAGTGCAAGGAGTCATGTCAAAATGCCAAGTCAGGTTTGCTTTACAAAACTATATAGGTGACTCCTGTATAGGTAACTCCTGTAGTGACTCCTGTATGTCTTTCGACATTAGAGTTTATAGCTATCCTAGCCATATCTTCGATCTGCATTTTCGATCTGTACATTTTCAGTTCGGAAATTGTTGGTAAACTCCCAGGACTTCTAAGTAAACCTTTTCACAATTTACCAGTCAGGCTTTCTGGCGTTGTACGCTGTGAAAATTAGAACCCCTCGACTTGTTCAACCCCTTCTGAACCACCCCACACGAGCTATAACAACTTGCTCAACCCTTAGTTTGAACGATTTAATTTTCCCCAGTACCTATACAGGACGCGGATTCGACCCTTTATTCGACCGTGAAGCTAAAACCCTCGTTCATCTCGACTCTACGCCCAACTGCCTTGGTCATCGACTCCTGTAGGAGATTTTCGAGGATATCTGATGCCTGCTCGCTCATTGAGCAATGTGATAGAGCGGTTGTGCAGCTCGAAGGCCCGACTCGGAATTATCTTGGAGCCCAAAGTTGATCTTTCGCCGTCGGGAATGGACTTGAAGCCCGAGTTGGAACGGTGCGCACGCATCAGCCATCGAAATTGTTATATGAACCCGTCGCAGACGCACATTGAATTAATATGAAATGAAAAGTGGAAGTACTTACCTGAGAGCAAGGTTCACTTTCCAAAAACCCTGCCTCATCTTCAATGTCGGAGATTGATTGGTATAAAATAGGAGGAGGAGCCGATGTAGAGCAACCATGTTGGTAGGGGGGAGCAAATGCGAACGACGTGCGGAGGTTGGGGATTTGGTTGGATTGGTATGAGATAGGAGGGGGCGTCGGAGCAGAAGCAGAACGACAGTGTCGGCGAGATGGAGAAATGACGAACAACACACTTTCAGGATCCATCGGAGTCCCAATCTCCGACATCATCTTCGTCTCTAATTCGCTCCTCTTACAGTTCCTCGTCTTCCCGTCCTTATCGCGCACACGCTGACTCGGGCGGTAGACGTACCCAGGATACATTTTTTCGTGCTCCTTTTTCTTCTCTTTGGCCAACTCATCCCAATATTTCCTCTTCTTCGCGGCGTCAACGATTTCCACTGCTGGCTGATAGTCTTGGACAGGTCTGCTTGACGGCGCTTCTTCGTCAGACCGTTAATTGAGGATTCTTCCTCCGCCGCCTGACGCTCTCGCAGCATTTTCGCCGGAAAAGAATAAATGCGTTCTCTGGTCGCTTGATGTAGTTCTCATCACCCTTCTTTGGTCGACGCTCAACTTCGCTGCGCAGATGAAAGTTGTTCGAGCTCGATGTAGGGGGAGGTGATACAGCGAGTGAATTAAGGTTGAGCTTAAACGGGGAATTGGACGGGGTAGAGTAAGGACTGTCTGACGAGAGGTTGTGGGAGATCGGGAACGTGAAACGGTATGGAGTCGGTGCAATCATCGCCAAAGTGGGAGTTTCCGTCGTCACCTCGAGTCCTAGAGGAGAGGAGGAGGAGGAAACAGAACATCACTTTCCGATGTATATGCTCAATTGAAGAACTACTCACGTCGGGATTGAGTATCACGCGTGCGGAGCGCGGGCATGGTATTCGAATCAATTGGGGATGTGAATCTGGAAGAGGGAGATGTGAAGTGCAAGAAGAGCGTTAGTAGGACTGGGCGCAAAATAAACTGACGATACTGAGGTGGTTTTATATGAGAAAATCAGTTTGTTTAGAGTTAACAATGTCATTATACTCAAGGAACCGATTTCGAAATCTGAAATAGCTTCTGAGATTCGACTATATGTGTTGATGTCCAGTTGCCCCGAGATGGAAATCGCTTTTATTGTCTTTTTGACCCACCACGCCACAAGTCCCGGAACGTAGTGATTCATGTCAATCCAATTCAACCAACTCGGTCCAGGTTATATAGCCCTTTGTTGTTTTTCCTATTGTTTTTCGCGATATAAGGTTTGTTCAGTATAGTTTTCCCAAAGATATATCATCTACTGATGATAGGAAATGGGCGAAGCGCTGGAATATGATTCCACCTGGGGTGGGGAGGATGCGGATAAGAATACCCTTAGAAAATAGGGCGTTAAGCAACATGAGGATGGAAGAAATGATTGATTGATTATTACTTGAACGTATGAATCAAAAATTTATGCGATGAGAGAAGATTTGAGGAAAGTGGATGGTGGTCGAGAAGAGGTAGCGTGGGAATTATTGAATTTCCTCATTCGTGCAAATGCACATTCGCGATATAAGTTCGTTTGGTACAGTTTTCCCAAAGACATATCATCTGCTGATAGTATGAGACGGGCAAAGACTGCGAATAATTATTCTGAGCGACAGCAAACTTTTTCCGAGCACTGGAATAATGATTCAATGTCCGTAGACATTACAAAACCTCCAGGAATAGTACTAACTATTCCTCCACCCATATTGCCAAACGAAAAGAAGAAAACAAAGCAGTGCAGCAGAGTACAATCGAAATTCAGAAAACCGAGTCCCGAGTCCTGACCATGGCCAGAAAAAACCAAACAAACGAAAGCAACCCAAGACACTAGTACTCACTCATTGCTGCTTGGGCACTAGCTCTGAACAACTTTTGGTATCCACCTCCACCTCCCGGAGCAAGTTACAGCTGAAGCAGCGTAACACCCCTAGCAATCCTGGATGATATGATCCAGATGTGCGTTTGGGAGAGTAGTATTCATGATCACTGCAACGCATCAACATGACGCATTAGTAAAGATAAATCAAGGAGTAGTAGAGGGAGGATACCTCAACCCCAGCTTTCCACCCTACATTCCCCATAACGTGATAGGATACTTTGTTTTAGTAGCGTATAGATTTGTAGATTTGTTTTCCATCGAGATCAGGCTATCGCCCGGGCCACCATGTAAGCTTGGATTTGGGCCTTGGATTCGCTCTAGCGTTGGGATGGAAGTGCTGTAGAAACCAATGAAGAAAGAGAGTCTTTCGAACATTAGAGTTTATAGCTATCCTAGCCATATCTTCGATCTGCATTTTCGATCTGTACATTTTCAGTTCGGAAATTGTTGGTAAACTCCCAGGACTTCTAAGTAAACCTTTTCACAATTTACCAGTCAGGCTTTCTGGCGTTGTACGCTGTGAAAATTAGAACCCCTCGACTTGTTCAACCCCTTCTGAACCACCCCACACGAGCTTTAACAACTGCTCAACCCTTAGTTTGAACGATTTAATTTTCCCCAGTACCTATCCAGGACGCGGATTCGACCCTTTATTCGACCGTGAAGCTAAAACCCTCGTTCATCTCGACTCTACGCTCCAACTGCCTTGGTCATCGACTCCTGTAGGAGATTTTCGAGGATATCTGATGCCTGCTCGCTCATTGAGCAATGTGATAGAGCGGTTGTGGCAGCTCGAAGGCCCGACTCGGAATTATCTTGGAGCCCAAAGTTGATCTTTCGCCGTCGGGAATGGACTTGAAGCCCGAGTTGGAACGGTGCGCACGCATCAGCCATCGAAATTGTTATATGAACCCGTCGCAGACGCACATTGAATTATCAATTGTCAAAGTATATAGTCTTTAAATTTTGTAGACGGGTCGCGGTTCAACCACTTCATCGCACGTAGTATATGCACTTTTCGATAACATCATCAGCAAGTTGTGAGTACCGGCAATGCCTGCAAAATCGGTGTCTGTTTGTACATATTTGCTTTGTGCCGTAAATTAGGCAATTGGTGCGCTCGCAGATAGTTTGGTTTGTACAGACTTGAAAATATAGTCAAGCATATAATTTTTTTTGCGGGATATACTGAGAAAGTTGTCTTACTTGAAGTGTTGGAAGCAGATTTTTTAGATCTCTCTTTTCAAATTTCATGTAACTGAAGATCCCACCAGCCAAAGACAATAGGGCACATTATAAAAATTCTACTTCCAAGACTTCAAATAAAACACTAAGCTTGTCTAGATGCATTTGACCCGAAGGGAATTGGTGGAGATTTGAGAGCTGCAGGACACAAACAATTTTCAGTGAGATCAGGCTTTGGAATTGAGCGCTTAATCAGAATATTGGGCGAAACAGGGATGGAACCATTGAATTTTATGACTATCTCATAATTTTACTTACGGGTATTGTATATATAGCCAAATTGTTTCTTAATTGTAGTTTTTGAGCTTCAAATGAGCCATATGTACAGTGAAATCGATGTTGAAGGTATTGTTCCTTCAATGCGCGAATTTACGGCACAAAACAAATATGTACAAACAGACACCGATTTTGCAGGCATTGCCGGTACTCACAAGTTGGCAAGAGTATGGGACGCATGGCAGGTATGATCGCATGGCGGCCATGCCGATTTTGGGCGCTTAATCTGAAATTCTCCATACATCGCAAAAGTATGGAGAAAGCTATAAGTATGGGAAGTATGGCAGTCGTCGAAGGTTTTTTTTATTTAGTTAAAGTCATTATATTCTACTAGAGAATTATGTTAAAATAGGATTTCATTGGAATGGTAGTCTGCAAAACGGTTTACATAGAATGCTGTGAATATATCTAGGCTGTTATAATGTGCTAGTCTCCGGCTACGAGGAAGGGCTCTTGAGCCATACATAGGGATAAGATGTATACCACGGAGAAGGGAATCAAGATGTAGAACTGTAAGGGGGGCCTACGCTGTCCAGCATCGAGATAACTTGGTCGTACAGTCCACATACCAGTCTTGGAGTTGCGACTATGTCCATAGGTATTGTACCAGTGAACCTGCAGTGCGAGCCATGAAAACGGGTAAGAAAATGAGGTTTCGTTGATATGCAGTGCAAGGAGTCATGTCAAAATGCCAAGTCAGGTTTGCTTTACAAAACTATATAGGTGACTCCTGTATAGGTAACTCCTGTATAGGTGGCACCTGTATAAGTAACTCGGCACCCACCACTGTGCTTTTTCCGAGTCCATCCCAACGCATAACTCTTTTCTTGTCTTCTGTTACTAAAATTCTCCTAAAATGTCTGCTGCAATCACCAGAGTTACCAGATGGCTGGTATTAGCCTCACTCCCGCCAACGTCAATGCAATTGACATGAAGGAGCGCCACGGAAGCATTCTGGGCATTCAACGTACACCTGTCAAGCAACAAAATGTCACCAAGGCCAATCTTCCTCTTTCCACCACTACCGACCTGCGCAAATGGGACACCGAGTTTATGCCCACTATTATTGACTTTGTGGGTGCTCAAGAATTCCAATTTGGCATGAGCACACAACCAAATCCGCACCTACCGAAGCGAAATCGGCAAGAAAGCTATGTTAGTTGTTGCCCAGAGACTCAACACGCTCAAGGACGATGTCAAAGAATGCGCAATATGGGTTGCAATTCAGCTTCATGAAGACAACTGGGCTTATAACTCACCTGGGCACACTGTATGTCCAGCTTATTTGATATTCAAGTTTCCGTATACTAATATATGTTTAGCGAGCTACGAGCTCTGATGCAATGAGAGGTTCAATGATCCTCGAAACTTTTGCCTACCATTCCGAACCCGCCAGGACCTTCAAGGCCAAATCAAAATCTGGATTCTCTGCTGGTGCATTGGCGCTGAGTGCCGCGGTGGTGCGTCTTTTCATTGCTCATTCAATTTCCACTCTGACTGTCATATTTCAAGTTCTCCGGGCACTCTGTGCGCACACACCAGGTTACGACTCTATAAAGTATGCACGCCAGGTCGAGGATGTGGAGTGTAAGAAAGAGGGCAAGTCTCGGCCGTCAAGGAATACCAAGGACAGTTTTGGAGATGCACCATGGTCTGATTTCGTTTCCATCTACTTTCGACTCCTCAGCAAGGCCAATGATGCGAAATAGATGGTTATATTTGATGAAACCGAACCCTTCATCAATGTTCATAGGTTTGAGAGGCGTCAAGGAGAGCTGGCGGTTGGAGAGGAACCGGAAGTGGTGGGAGAGGTATCGGAGTTCTTTGTGATATCAGACTGAGGTACATTTCATTAAGGTTCTCAATTATTAGTCTATTAAGCATATTCTACAGGGCATTCAAGTCTGTTAATCTTTTTTACAGTACTTTGGCGGCATTGGTGACGATTGAGGTGCGCTTCCCATTGCACTCATTCATTAGTTTATTAACTATATTTTACTAGTGCATCGTTTGTCTCTTGGCGTTGGCAGGTTTTTGTTTGTTCCTTGTTGTTCAAGTTCGGGGATCTCTAGTATAGCTTTCAAGTGCTCATTGCAACTCGGATATTATATTTTTTTTACATGCAATTTATATCTTCTGCCTTTGAAATGCCTAGTCTGAACTATTTTATGAGCTGTATGGTAGGTATGGGGAATATGTATAATTGGCGCATGCATAAATGCATGGAGAAATGTGTATGGAGCGCATGGAAAAGTATGTATGGAGCGCATGGAAAAGTATGTATGGGTGCATGGATTTTATGCACCCTCCATTTTGCCATACATGCATGGGAGTTGCATGGGGAGTATGGACCCATGCATCCATACTTTTGCTAACTTGCTGATGATCCCTACTTGTTGATTCTGCGGACTTCGCGTTTGCTTGTAATTGGAAGGATGGACGGAAAAAAGCGTCAATGGGACAAGGACTCAACCCTGCGCCTGCCCGTCCCCCATTTTAGTATGTTCTTGACGCTCGGGCTATAGAAATAAATTCTCTATAGGCAAGGATGGGGAACGCAAGATTCGTGACAAATAGTTCAAATTTGGCTCAAATCCTCGCAAATGTACTTACAGTAACAGATTTGTCGAACAATTGCATACCAAGCATGCCAGGTAATGACGATCTACAACATAGTAATACAAGGAGGAAACGGAGAAAAACCTGCCAGCACATGCATACAAGTCAGAGACGCGTAACGACCCACCAAATATGTCTCTCGTCCCACAGCCCTGCGTCAACCTGAATCATACGGGAGCTCTCCTCGCCCTGATCCTCCATGCCAGACACCTCTTCCTCCCACATCTTCTTCCACGATGTCGCGCCTCACACGCGCCTGTACGCGTATGAGTTGCGACAAGTCCTTCTTTCGCCGAGACTTGGTAAATATGTAGTTCGGGTATTATGTACAAAGGTAAGTAAAGTGAGTAAAATCCGTTTCGTCAAGTCCAAAGGACTTGTCACAACTCATACGCGTACAGGCGCGCTGTGAGGCACGACAACGATTCCGGAGAATGGCTATAAAGCAGCGTCCCCCTGCTCGGTTTCACTGCCTCATGTGGCACCTCCGAACCAATCTGCGAGCCGAATATTATTGATCCCGGGAGAGGGGAAAGCAAGGAGGCGAGTTTCTTTGCTATGATGACTTGCTCGTCTTTGTTGAAAAGGTGGAAGAAGGCGGAGGTGTGGATCGCGGAGAGGTGGCCTCGGAGGGGGTTAATTGATTTGGGTTCAGCTTGGAGGAGTGATCGGAGGGAAATAGACTCCACTTCCGCTGTGGGTAATGTCTTTAAAGGTGGTTGAATGGATATGAACGATGGATCGAAGGCGTCCCCGGGGATGAATATTACAGGGATGCACTGGAGTTGAACAGATCGTGTCCGAATTGCCATAATTCTGTGTCCGTCCGATGAATGACAAGTACATACATTCTGTGAATTAGAACACGCACCGGCATGAATATCCGACGCAATGATATTCTCAGCGGGAAAACCGTCTGCAATTGCTTTGCGTATATCGTTACCAACTTGTATATGTGTTTCTTCATAAACGTTCATGGCCCATGCATCTCAGTCGAGGAGACTTACAGCAACATCCAAGTCCAAGAACAAAGCGTTCTTTCGCGTAGAGCCTAGTTCCAGAAGCCGTTTGTAGCCGGACTGGGAGCGAACTTGGTTACAGAACCTAGGCATGACCATGAACGAAGTGATAATCGTTAGGATACTTGGTTCAATACCTACCTCAAAAGTCCAAAGTCCTTGATGCAGCGATACGGGAAAATCTAGGCATAGAGCAGTAAAGCCCTGAAATCCCTTGTGGAACACATGCATACCTCAAACGCTTTCTTCGCAACCTCGGTAATATGATCTTTCAACTTGTCCTGGTCTTGGATACCCGTGTGCTTTGTATAGAATGCCAATTCATCTGCATTCAGAGTAGACATTTCTGGTGATATGGTTTGGTTCCATTTTATACTGTATCTGCCAGCTGGTTAATGGTAGGAGAGTACTAAAGTGAAGCAAATTGAGAGAATCAGAAATTATAGCAAATTTATGGGGCACCCGAGGCACCCGGCAACACAAATGCGAAAACACGGTGACTTGAAGGAGCTGGAGCATTGGAAAGTAGATCAATTGGCTTTCGAGGGACCCTATCTTTTTTTCTCTCATTCAACATCCGCAGCTGACGCAATTACTACTACTTGCACTGACATCGTAATATCGCCGGAATGTATTCCTACCTCCCATTACAGTGTACACAAACGCAGCCTGTGTTTACCAAAGTAATGGTCCCCCCCCTCAAGTACTTGCAAACTGAAGAACGCAGCAAACTCGAGAGCGCGCTCCTCGTCGAACAGTCCCAGTCTAAGAGTAACATCCATGACACAGTAAGGCGCTGTCTGGACGAAAATAGGAGCCTGTGGAATGGTGAGGAGTTTGATTTGTCTTCTACCGCTACTCACTAGTGGCACAGACCTTTGTTCGGCATCGCGGAGATCAGGCGGGATAAATATTGTGGAAGCTTGTGATTCCCACTATATGGTAGCTAAAAAAGATACGAGCATTAAACCTACATTGCACGGTACATACTAGTGCCCCACATAGAGGCTGACTGGAAAAGTATTCACCTGCGAGGTTTCTAGGTTTCGACTGTTAACCTCTACTAGAGGGGACTGCTAAGTGGGGGCAACATTGCGAAGTTTAAATTGACATGTAACGGGCTTGTTTCTACTAGAGTCCCTCTACAGGAGAGAAAGCGCACAGGCTCGATGTACCCTACAAAACATTACTTTGAGCTGACTTTTCCAATAAACTCACGCAGCATCCTTCCCTGTGCATCGTCTTCCGTTCCAATGGAAAACACATTCGAGGTATGATTATGTCCGGGAAGGATGACAAGCTCTGGCAACATCCCCTTTGGACTTTTCCTGCGATACTTGTCTATGAAAGAAAAGGCTGCATCTTGGATATCCGGCCTAGTCAAACAGGTTGGTGGTTCAGTGAATTCGTTTGCTACATTGAAAAGAAACTTTGAACATACGGGTCATACTGCACGAGAACAATCAAAGAGGGAAGTTTTTTAGGGTCTAGCAACGGTGAACCCTCTTGTATCCCCTCGATCAACCCAGCAGGTGTAAGAGAAAGTATCTTCTCGACGTTTTCCGTCTCATAGTACTCACTCAATACCTTGCGTCTCAAATCCACTTGCAAAGAAAACGGAGCTGATAGGTAAACGACCCCGGCAATCGGAGGATACAAAGGGTCCGAAACAACTCCGATTGCGATATTGGTAGGATCCCCTCCAGCGTAGAGATTGGTCCCGATGTGCAACCCTCCTGCACTGTGCCCGACCAAGACAACCTTTTCAGGATCACCATTCCCGTACTGGGGTTTGGAGATGTTGTTATAGATCCATTCTCGGACCATTTGGATGTCTTCACCTCCGCCAGGATAGGTGACGTGAGGTACAAGACGGTAGTTGATGATTACTGCTACTATTCCATGGGACGCAAAGTAGTTGCCTGTGAATGCGTCGGATTATATGTGAGCAAACAATCGCGTCGATATCACTACAGAATCGCTCACCGATATTAGCATAAATCAATCCCTTGCCCATTGTCTTGTCTCCTGCAACAAGACCTCCACCATATGCGTATACCATCACAGATCGTGGAGAAGTAGATGGTTCTAGAGGTGCATACACGTCCAAGACGTTGCGCTCATGAGGGCCATACGATATATTCTCCGTCATGGCCGCTTGATACTGCGTTGAAAGAAGGTTCTCATGAACCACTTTGTATAGGTGATAAAAATTCTATGCATGATTCAGAGTCGGCGTATATCATTAACGCTCCCCGACCGCATATGCATGTACTCACCGTTCCCACAGCCGGAGACCAAATCGTGCTGTTGCGTTCGATCTCTTCACGGATTCTTTGCATGTCTGTCATCTGAAGTGCTGGATGGTGGTAGAAGATATCAATTTGGACAGCGTGAGCTTGTCGTGCTCTCTTAAACACCCTACATCGTTACAAGACATCGATTTGGACAGCGTGAGTTTGTCGTGCTCTCTCAAATACCCTACATCAGTAGAAGATATTGATTTGAGCAGCGTGAGTTTGTCGTGCTCTCTTAATCGGCACAGCCAGTTTAGCGTTATACATTGGCAGGGAACCCGTCGCAGAGGCACTACTGAATTAATTAATTGTCAAGGTATTTAGACTTTAAATATTTGTAGACAAGGTCGCGGCTCAACTACTTCTTCGCACATAGCATATATGCACTTTTCGATGCCATCCCTACTTGTCGATGCCGTGACTTAGCCGCGAACTTTGCGTTCGCTTGTATTTTGGAAGGACGGACGGAACGAGTGCCAATGAGACGAGGACTCACCAGCCCTGCCCGTCCCCAGTTCTTATGTTCTTGACGCTCTGGTTATGAAAATATATTCTCGATAGGCGATGATCTGGATTGTAAAAGATTCACGACAGATAGTTCAAATACACTTACACTAATAAATTTATCGAACAATTGCATACTAAGCAAGCCTGGTAATGACGATCTAGAAGATAATAATACAGGGAGAAAACGGTGAAAAACCAAAACCTGCCAGTGCCTCAGCTAACTCGAATCGCATACATACAACTCAAGTCAGAGACGCGTAACTATCCACCAAAGCTGTCTCTCGTCCCACAACCCTGCTTCAACCTGAATCATACAGGTGCCCTCCTCGCCCTCCTCCATGCCAAACACCTCTTCCTCCCACATCTTCTTCCACGATTCCGGAGAATGACTATAAAACAATGCCCCCCTGGATTTCATCACCTCATGTGGCACCTCTGAACCAGATTGCGAGCCGAATATTATCAATCCCGGAAGAGGGCAAAGCAAGGGAGGCGAGTTTCTTTGCTATGACGACTTGCTCGTCTTTGTTGAAAAGATGGAAGAAGGCGGAGGTGTGGATCGCGGAGATGTGGCCACGGAGGGGGTTGAGTGATTTGGGTTCAGCTTGGAGGAGTGATTGGAGGGAAATAGATTCCACTTCCGCTGTGGGCAGTGTCTTTAAAGGTGGTTGAATGGATATGAACGATGAATCGAAGACGTCCCCTGGGATGAATGTTACAGGGAGGGTGGATGCGCTGGAGTTGAACAGATCGTGTCCGAATTGCCAGAATTCTGTGTCCGTCCGATGAATGACAAGTACATACATTCTGTGAATTAAAACACGTACCTGCACGAATATCCGACGCAATGATGTTCTCAGCAGGAAAACCGTCTGCAATTGCTTTGCGTATATCGTTACCAACTTGTATGTGTGTTTCTTCGATAAACGTTCATGGCTTATGTATCTTGCTTGAGGAGACTTACAGCAACATCCCAAGTCCAAGAACAAAGCGTTCTTTCGCGTAGAGCCTAGTTCCAGAAGCCTGTTTGTAGCCGGACTGGGAACGAACTTGGATACGGAACCTAGGCATGACCATGAACGAAGTGATAATCGTTAGAATACTTGGTTCAGATACCTCAAAAATCCAAAGTCCTTGATGCAGCGATACGGGAAAAGCTAGGTATAGAGCAGTAAAGCTCTGAACTCCCCTGTGGAAGCACATGCATACCTCAAACGCTTTCTTCGCAACCTCGGTAATATGATCCTTCAGCTTGTCCTGGTCTTGAATACCCGTGTGCTTTGTGTAGAATGCCAATTCATCTGCATTCAGAGTAAACATTTCTGGTGATATAGTTTGGTTCTCCATTTTAGATCTGCCAGCTGGTTAATGGTAGGAGAATAATGGGAAAGTGAAGCAGATTTAGAGAATCAGAAATCATGATTGACGATATTTATAGCAAATTTATAGGGCACCCGAGGCACTCCGCGACACAAATACGTGAACGTGATTTGAAGGAGCTGGATCATTGGAAAGTAGATCAATTGGCTTCTTAGCTTCCTAGATATCGCTGCTCAACATGCTGGAAGAGTTCTTGCTTGACTCCGAGCCTCGAGGGCGTCACTCGTAAGCGCCCAAGCACGACATTTTATCGCATCATGGCAATGATCAGGCAATGACTACCCCGAATTTTTTACTCAGTAACACTCTTGTCTTCTGCTTGCTTGGCTTATTTCTACCAAGATCTTCCTTCCCAATCTGTTCGCAAATTTTTCTTACGGACGCGCCAGCTGGCAAATTCACAAACAAAATGGCACCTACAATCGATACTAAAATGGTAGCACAACATGATTTACCGACCCCAGATCCTGAGACGCCCCTGCGGCCTCGTCAGCCTTATAGATTATCGACTTTATGTGTTAATGTCGAGAATCCTTCTATGAAGGACCAATATGGGAGCAGTTCTGTTCCGATATATCAGAGTGCTACTTTCAAAGGTATTGGGAACGAGTTCGATTACTCCAGAAGCGGTAATCCGACGCGGAGTCACTTGGGTTAGTGGTTTCTATTCAAATCCCTGCTATTGGCACTAATTAGGCGTATAGAGCACCATATCGCAAAAATCTCATCAGCTTCACGCGCTTTCGCCGTTTCTTCGGGAATGGCTGCTTTGGATGTCATTCTGCGCCTGCTCAAGCCAGGAGATGAGATTATTGCTGGCGACGATCTCTACGGAGGAACAAACAGGCTGCTCACCTTTATCCGTACTCATGTCGGCGTCACTGTTCACCATGTAGACACGACCAATCCCGACGCCGTCATTCCGTTCATCCATCCGACCAAGACCGCAATGGTTCTTCTAGAATCTCCCACAAATCCTCTTCTCAAGATCGCTGATTTGGCATTGATCAGTAAAGAGATCAAGGAACGTGCTCCTGCTGCCGTCGTTGTTGTTGATAACACGATGATGAGCCCGTATCTGCAACGACCACTAGAGCATGGGGCAGATATCGTTTACGATAGTGCAACAAAGTATCTAAGTGGTCACCACGATCTCATGGCCGGTATGATCACCTGTAACCGAGATGACATTGCCAAGGTGCGTTCTCTTTCTATATGTTCCAGACTTTTGAAAATCTTCTCTTACGTCGACTGTTTTCCTTCGTAGCAAATAGCTTTCACTATAAACAGTGTAGGCAACGCTCTAACTCCAATCGACTGTTTCCTCCTGCTCCGAGGAGTTAAGACGATTGCCGTACGCTTGGACCGCCAACAGACGACTTCCCAGGTCGTAGCTACATACCTACACTCACTTGGATTCAAAGTGCACTACCCTGGCCTTCCAGACCATCCTGGTACGGGACATTCACCAACGTATTTCGGACGGTAACGGAGCTGTACTCAGTTTCGAAACTGGCGATAAGGAGCTCAGTGAGAAGATTGTCGGGGGTACCAGACTCTGGGGGATCAGTGTTAGCTTTGGCTGCGTGAATAGCTTGATCAGTATGCCATGTGTGATGTCGTACGTTTTGTTCTTTCTCACATTCGAGGAACTCATTTTTTACGCGTCTTCTTCTTCTAGACACGCTTCAATTGACCCTGCGACTCGGGCAGCCCGTGGCCTGCCTGAAGACCTTATTCGTCTTTGTGTCGGCATAGAGGATTCTTCTGACCTTCTAGATGACCTTGAGCACGCTCTCATAGATGCCGGAGCTATTGCACTAAGCGCACAGCAGAACAAGTATGTCCGGGTCCCGCCCGGCCATGCTGCCTTGAACAAGGCCGTGGAGCAGCTTGCCATCGAGAGCAACAGCAAGGCTAGCTAGAACAGGAATGGTTCGTGAGTGCACCTGGAAAGGTTATCTTATTCGGTGAACATGCCGTTGTTCATGGTGTGGTAAGTGCATATTCTGGTCTCTCCCTTCCAACTCCTCCTTTCAACCTTTTATCTTAACCGTATCCCTGTTTTGACTTGGCTTTTTTGCTTTTGTATTCCAGACCGCTATCGCAGCAGCCGTTGATCTCCGGTGCTATGGCTTAATCACCCCACGAAACGATGGCATGCTGTCTGTTCGATTTAACGATATAGACAATTTCTATGCTGAATGGGATATCATGGCGCTACCATGGGCTGCGTCGACTGTGTTGGGGCAAAGTGAAAGGCATCCGGACGACCTGGATCAGCAGTTGATTGAAGCTATAAATGCGGGCCCATTAAGGGAGCTTGGTCCAGAGAAGAGTCAAGCGCGGAACGCTGCGCTAGCCTTCCTTTACATGTACATCAAGCTGGCTAGTGCTAAAAGGTGTGTAGTATATCTTTTATTTTCCCTTCTACTCCGACGCATCTGACCATCTTTTTTCCTTTCTTTGCCTTCCTATCAGGCCCTCGGTGCATTTTGGTGCTCGCTCCACGCTTCCTGTGGGTGCAGGCCTCGGATCTTCAGCATCCTTCTCCACCTGTGCTGCTACCGCGCTCCTCTTGCTTAACCAACGCATCGTCATCCCTCCAATCCCTGCTCCCGTCTCCGCGGACCACCCGCACCTCTCACATCACGGAAGGCATGCCATTGAACGGCACAGTGTCGAGGAGGCGAACCGTTGGGCCTTTGTTGCAGAAAAGATTCTGCATGGGAACCCGAGCGGAGTGGATAATAGTGTTGCCGTGTTTGGAGGTGCATTGACGTATACCAGACCTGGCTTTGGGAAACCCAGTGGGATGGACAGTATTCATGGGTGAGCCGGGCGTCCCTTTTGTTTTCTCGGCAAACCTAACAAACCGTCGCTAGCTTCGGATCGCTACGCTTCCTCTTGACCAACTCCAAGATTCCTCGAGACACAAAGAAACTTGTTGCAGGAGTTGGTTTGATGAAGCAGGAGGTTAGTGATCTTCATTTCTTACCCTTTGTCGATGGGACTTATAATCCTCTCCAGCAACCGGAAGTCGTTGGCGCCATTCTCCAGGATATTGAGAATATCAGCACGCAAGCGAAACGTTCCTTGGCTGATTCATCTGAGTTCGGACGCGACAACCTACTTCGTGATTTATCGGTCAGTCAACCCTACTCACTCGCTCTTTCCCCTCTTGAACTCGATGCTCGGTGTTCAAACTCTCTTCTTCCTCTCTTGTCTCTTGCCTTGCCTCATCCGTACTTACGCAATGCA
Source organism: Gymnopus androsaceus JB14 (assembly GCA_009733575.1). Classification (NCBI taxonomy): domain Eukaryota; kingdom Fungi; phylum Basidiomycota; class Agaricomycetes; order Agaricales; family Omphalotaceae; genus Gymnopus; species Gymnopus androsaceus. Next base: position 368,868 of record ML769391.1, read on the forward strand.
TTCCCGCTCTCAGGCCATGATTAACGAGAATCATAAACACTTGGTTTCCCTCGGCGTCTCACACCCTTCATTGGAGTTAATAAGGGAAAAGACTGCAGCTTCACCATTCAACCTAAGCACGAAGCTTACCGGAGCTGGAGGTGGTGGATGTGCCGTGACACTTATACCCGACGGTAAGCAAAACATACTCTATCACATACTTTATCGATCCCATACGTCCGACACCGGTGTCTTTCGGGAATTGGTTATGTCCCCGACATTTTTGTCATGTTTGCGTGGTGAAATAACCTTGAATGACCGACTGACTATGTCTGTTTGGTCTCTGCGATTTTAGATTTCAGCGATGCGTTGATGGCAGATTTACTTGCGGAGCTGTCTGCGAACAATTTCGATCCTTATCTAACGTCGGTGGGCGGGAGTGGGCTCGGGATTTTGTCTCCCTATCCGGAGCATAGGAATCCAAGTGCGAACGTTCCTCAGGGACAAGTCACTCCGCCGGAGACTCCAGACGAAGCCGCGAATGGTCCGCAGCTAGGAAACTCTCTTCGAACATCGTTCGAAGTTAATTCGTTGTCGGAGCTCTCAGGATGGGCGCATGATTTAGGGAAGTGGCTCTATGTTTGAGGAGGATACCCGGTATCCTGTAAAATTATCCATGTAATACTAGTATCTATCTTTGGGGCGTGATATGCCCCGTGCGTAATCCTAACTACTATTCTCGAGCACTTTTACATGGAGATCTGAGAGAATTAAGTCGGATCTTGAAGTGGTGGGATCCGGCGGGATCTAGATACTTAGGCTAGCTTCATTCTTCGTAAGGTTAATTCTTGGCTCCTCGATTTGACTCTACTCACAGAAAGACTCGAAGCATACTATACACTCCTTACTAGCGAAACTCAATCTCTGAAGGTAAAGACAATCTAACGTTCAACGATAGTCTATATGTATTTCCAGCTGTTTATGATTTCTAACTAGTACGCAGCTACAATTTTGAGACAAATAAAGATAAAAAAATACATCCACTAATCCAAGGCGATTTGTATAGTTTCCGAGGCGGCCATTGGAGAAAGACTAAGTACCAGTATGCAATGAAAGATGATAGCAATTAACAACGTCGAACCAACATATTCTACTCGCTCTCGGACCCAGAGTCAATAAATAACTCTTTGGGCACTCGTGACGGAGTAAGATGAACAATGCGAGACCTGCAACGCAAATTAGCCAATGACAAGAGCAGAAAGGTTTCAACTTACTCCTTGACCTCCATAAACCTGCTTCCAAAGTACCGTTGCGTTTCAAAACTCCAGCTATAAGGAAAGAGTGAGCATTTTCATGAGCTTTCGGATTAAGTAAAAGGCGCGTACTCGAGGTTTCCTTTTACCCAGTGAGCCATTGCGTCCATGTAGAGAGAGACGCCAGCGTCGATCTCAGGGACCCCATGATGGTAGTCGTTTGCGAGCGTCCAAGTATCGATCCATGAGCTCTTCAAAGTACGTGCCAACAGTGTCGGAGGCAGTTTGGATGTCGATGTTCCTGTCCGCCATGAGTACAGTGACGACGTTGTTGCCACTGATACCCCTGCACTGTTCCATATCGTATGAGTAAACGTCCTGTAACGCAGCGGTAAGTACGATGAAGATGTATCAGGTCAACGAGCCAACTCACGTTTGCCCAACAAATCATGTCGGCAGCGGCCCAGTATGCTTCCATGAAGGTCGCGTCGTCAAACACCTCCTGCGGTAGGTCGAGCCCAAGGACATATTCGAATAATCCAAAGCATAACCGAACCGCGCTGTTTTCTCGACGGAGAGGGATGAATGCCTCAAGGTCGAGAACTTCACCGTGTTCACGTAGTTCGGCTTCTCTCGAAACGCATTCAATGTAGCGGTCGCAGTGTTCCAGAACCTCTTCGCAGATTTGGGGCCAGCAGAGCTCATGTAACGTTTTCTGAAGCTGAAAATCAATATCACGTCAGTATTGAGTCAAAGAGGAAGAATAACGACCAACTCTTTGGTTATTTTGCATAGTGTCGATCCGTCGTCGAATTCAGGATCGTGCATCGCATTGAGATAGATCTCTCCGGTGGCGCGAGCATCATCGCCACTTTGTTCGTCACTAACTTCGTCGACGACGAAAAGGAGATTGACAAAGTCACAACAGGTTCTAAACTGCTCGTAGCTGATTAAATGATGGGTTAATCGTTAGGGTGTTGGCGATTATCTATGAGAAAATATCTTACCCAGCGTATGGGTATGTGTGCGCGACAAGGAGTTCGTTACAGCCTTGCATGAAATATGCTTTCTTGCGGTCGGTGAAGACGTTATAGCTGTTGATCCAAGCGGCCGACTCAGCACCAGCCTCTTTGTAGTGAGGGTTTATGTCACCCTTTAAAGGACAAGTGGCAATTAGGTCCGGGAGACGGAACTGACGAGAGTGCATGACTAAGAGTCGAAAGAGATTGGGGAGGAGTGGAAAGGATGAGGGGAGTGGCACCGGAGGTGGTTTGTGAAGATTTGCTCGAACGACATACGTTTTTATATGGTAACCTCAGGGCGAGCTCGGGATAGCATCCTGTGAAAAATCTAGGTTCCACACCAGGTAACGCGCTCTTGAAAGAGAGGCTCAGAGATCTGTAGATTGCTGTTGTAGATTTGGAAGGACAGGCCATGAAGCGTGGGTTTCATTTCCGGGTCTGTACTTATAATTTGATGGAGATACAGTAATCGAAAGTCCAAGAGCATAAGCCTTCACGATGAGCCCTGCGTCAAGCCTTGATGAACCTTTAGAGATTTCGTGATGATCTGTACCGATCTTCAGAACTTTTGGATGGAGCGGATGAGCCAACGCGACATTATACATCGCTGGGCAAGTCAATGCAATGCAATGTTCATTTTCATGTTTTACATAGTTGGATATTTTCGTCAATTCGTCAATCTCCGCGCATATGCGGCACACCGGCAATTTTGGACTGCAAACTCAGATCGCGATTCCCGAGCGTACCTAACCTGAGACGAAAAAACACGCGAGGTTCAGTTTTTTATACGTATCTGCTCCCCAGTTTTGAATGCACTGACCTTTTTTTTATTTCTGTCTCATTAAATGAGAGTTGATTAAATGAGAGTTGGTTTCAATCAAAAAAAAACTTCACGCGTTTCCATCAATACACGCGTATACAAAAACCGACGCGACTTGAAATGAATAAAAGTAACATCAGGCAGGTTCTTCGACGTTGTCTGTCAAAGACCCCGACGACCTGCCGACGATTGAAACATAATAGGCAAGTCTAGGCCCTTCTGCAGCTTTGCCTCCAAAGTTTGACGCCGCGGTGGTTTGGACTCGGAGATTATTTTTTTTTAGCAGTTTAGATTTTAGTTGGAACTCCGCGAAGGACATTACCTTCCTGAAAAGAACTTCGGTTACTACCGCCATCTTTTCCAATCGACCACGAGCTTCAGAACATAAGTAAGTAAGTATGTATCGGAGACAAGGAGGACGTACATACATACTTACGATGTGTAAGCGGCTTCTGCAGGGTCAATCAGCGCAATCAACAACGTGTCCAAGTTTGAAGTACTAGATCCCTCGAGTATATCCTGACGACATTTGAAACCCTTTTAGTAGGTTGGTTTGAAAAGCGGAGCTGAACCCAGATATGAAAGGGAAATCTAAGGGTCTATCTATGTAAGGAGCGTAGAGAGCGGAGACAAACGGAATAAACAAAGCACCAATGCCCAGGCTGGCCATGGGACCCACAAGCCCTGTATCGTGACCTGGTTCTGTGTCGATGAGATTAAACATTCGTCGGAGCACGGAAACTAGAAAAGAGAGGATGAGCAGGGTAGATAGATTTAATGTATCCGAATTCATCATGTCTGCCATACGGTAGATGGATGTAGCTGAAAGGCGGGAACGTCTGGCGCGGGCGGGATATCCTGGGATATCTGAGGAGAGAAACATGTACATCATTAAGATGTTGGAGAACGTCGGGCGGGATCGCAGGGACAGATGAATCAAAGTTTGAATCGTCATGCGGCAAAGAGAGGCAATCTGATAAAAACACACGAAATGTTCAACGAGATATTAGCAACGACGATTGCTAACTATCAAGTTGGAGTAATACTTAGAAGTAAAGTATCAAGCATAGGTGATCCGACGTGCAGGGCGTTCAGCAAAAAAGAAAAAAAAAATCGAGGTTGCAAGATGAAAAATTGAAATCATCAATAGATAGAGATCGAATCTAAAAGATCTGCAATGGAAAATCTCTGGAATAAATGCGAAAATAAATGCGAAAGATAAACCATGAGGAAGCAACGAGTAGAGACGCAAGGACATCCGCCGGGCTCGAGTCTTGACAACAATGCGGGACCGAAGCCGAGGGGATAACTGCCTCTGAAGACGTAGAATACATTGCGGTTAGCGTATACAGACGGTGGACAAAAAGTATGAAATACAGCTCGACCTCAGAAACATATACGATAACTGGCGTAACGTCCACTAGTTTCACTTGGCCTAATGATTTTCACAACATTGCCTCGCCGTAGTCCATAATAGCGCGCAACAGGATCTGCCATTTGGATGCGAGGCAGCTGCGTTTCCTTCAATCGGCTACGAAAGAATGATCCACGGTTAGCAGAACCCGAGTACAAGTCAAAATAACCCATACTATTTATCCAGCAAGGCCTTTTTTTCTGATGGAGAAAGGACTTGATGACGTGGGACAAGCGAATGGTGAGTTATGTTCACTAACAGATCAGACTCGGAAAACTCCTCTAGTCTGTACTGGGATGCCATTGCAACAATGACCTGGAATAGAGAATCGTGAGTGAACGTCAATCAAATCGGCAGCAGTTCTCACTTTTCGAGCAGAAGGTGTCATGTTTCCAGGGAAAACAATGATACCTTGTTGTATGCCTTTTTCTTCAAGAATTGAAAGCATTCTGTACCGACAGGTCAACAACTGGAGCCTGTACAACTGAAGCACGGTACGGCACGCACTTTCGCATCGTTTTTACTCCAACACTTTTTTCATCAGAGAAGAATACGAATAGTTGTTCTGCGGGATTGACCATGGAATTTGAGAAGAAATTGAGCTGGTTGCGACTGGATAATAGTAATATTATCAAGACGCGTTATGCCACAGAAAATAATAACTCACTCGACAGACCCGCTCTGATTAGCAAACGACCCACGAAATGTTGCTAGATCCATGTTTATTTCATCGTCTGATACCGAAAATCCCTACGGACTCGTAACATAAGATGATGAACAATGAAGGCTTTTTGGAGCTGGCTAACTCTGTCCTTGACCAATTCATGAATTGTCCTGTTGACTTTCCATAGTTTTGCGCTATCATCGACGTCAGCCATTAGGAGAAGATGGTGGTTGAGAGCGAAAAAAAAAGAGGCGCTGACAAACAAACAAAGCTTTGACGCGTACGACCATGGCTCCGCCTAATGGACCTCCAACTCAACTTGCTCTCAGTAATGGGCTTATGGTGAATAGAAATATCACAAGTTCTAATACAATTCTAACGAATTCCAGCTCAAATTGAAACCTTCGAGGATATTCAAAGCCGCTGTAGAAAATCCAGCAGTATCTCCCGGTCGACCTTCTCCTGGTCCCCGACATATTACAGGGATATGTTTTGACGACAGAGGAGACCAGCTGCTAACTGCAGCCGAAGACGAAACATTTCGACTTTATAATTGTAAATCTGGCAAGCGAGTTTTCTCATCATGCTGCTTTTTCGCGCTCTGCTGATCGCGTTTCGTGTGTAGGTCTTTGAGAACATTACAATCAAAAAAGTATGGGATAGATCTACCTCGATTTACTCATAAAAGCACGGCTATACTTCATGCCTCAACGAAAGAGGATGACGGAATACGATATCACTCGCTGCACGACAACAAATACCTTTCCTACTTCAAAGGTCACAAAGGACGCGTAATTTCTCTTGAGGTATCTCCTGTAGATGACGGTTTTATGTCCGGTTCACTGGATAAAACTGTACGGTTATGGGATCTGCGCGCACCAACTTGTCGAGGTTTGCTGACTCTTCCTGCACCCCCCGTCATCGCCTACGATGCTTCCGGCTTGGTGTTTGCTGTTGCTGTCAACAACTACTCTAGAATTCTCTTATATGACCAGGCAAACTACGACAAAGCACCTTTCCTTGTCATAACACTCGAAGACCCGACACTATCCCTCATTAGCTATCCACCGAGACCAATCTACATGACCTCGCTTTCATTCTCCTCCAATGGGAAATATCTTCTCGTGGGGTGTTCTGGAGATGCACATTATATTCTAGATGCATTCGGTGGCCATCTGGTCGCAAAGCTAGAAGGGCACGTTGGCCTTGAACGACGGTCGATTGTATCTTCGCTTACAATTCAGCCTGACAAGGGATGTAGTGGAGAAGAGGTTTCTTGGACTCCTGATAGCAAGTTTATCATTGGCGGGAGCTTGGATGGCAAAGTCATTGTTTGGGACGTTCAGGATCTGCAGGTTCCACAAGGACCTGTGAATCTCAATGTTCCTCCGAGACAGCTGCGTCCTCTGGTCGCACACGACGGTCATCCAGGTATTTCTAGATGTGTAAAGTTTAATCCTCGATACGGGATGATGGCGACTGCTGGAGCAGAATTGGTGTGTAGTTCGGCTTTCAGAGAGTGTATTTCTCAGTTGACATTCTCATTCGACAGGCGTTTTGGTTACCGGATACGGCTCCGGAAATAGAGGACGTCGCGCGCGATCTGTTGAAGAGAAAAGCACCGTTATCGTAGGAGCTGAACTTGTATCATATCTACATTAAACAATATGTATACTTAATACTGTATATCCGCCCCGGCCCGTGTGAATCCTAGTGACGCGTGTCGACGTGGCTCGTTCAAACTTTCCTTACTTCTAACATCTTTGGTTTGTCTGGTTTGGCTACTACTCTCGTCTAAAATGCGCTTTCTCTCTCTATTCGCCGCAGCTCTGTCTGTCGGCTCCATGGTCTCCTCTGTCGTTGCGCAGGTTGATTTCGACGATGAACAAAGTTTGTTTCTACAACTTGGTTCTTATACTTTTGTACTTATGTTCTCTTCCAGTTATTATTGAGAGTGATCAAGAGGACGCTGTACCTCAGCTTGTTGCAGCAGCAGCTTGGCCAGAGACCAATCCTTTCGGACGTACGTCACTATGTTCAACGTAGCGTGCTGAAATCTAAATCCACCCCATAGATGTTGTTAATGGCGAGAAGAATACCCTTGGAGTTCTCGTGGAAAACAGGCTACCCCATAACACGACTCTTTTGAACGTTGCTGGCGCGTTCTATAATGCGGAATCGGATGTCTTGGTTAGGAACGTGAGTTGGTTTTACAAGTTGTGGATTTTGTACTCTTTGCTCATGAGATTTTCGCGCGCGTTTAGCTCAGTGCAATGGCCTACAATGTGGAGTTGATTGAAGGAGTCAAGATGCAAATCCCGTACACTTTCTTTAGCGAGTGAGTATCTTGAACGTCTTGCACGCGACTTATTTATTTATGAGAACCCCGTTTCAGATTCAAGGTACTTGAGGCTTTTCAAGTGCATTATCCAGAATTCAATCTGATGTTGTTATAGCCTGGCGATCTCCGTCTTATTGTCTGGCTGGAGCATTTGAACGAGGTGAATATCTTTCTCATCGACTAGTTTCCCGCAATTTATTGTTGTATTATAGGGCGAGAAGCAGCGTGTTTACGCCTACGACTCTATCGTCACCATCGTTGAACCTGAAGGATCCTGGTTTGATTTCAAGTTGTGCGTGTCATTTCTATTACCATTATGTCTTGAAGTAACCTTGCCTATGCAATAGGATCTCCACTTACCTCGTCGTCGCGACTATATTCTCCGGCCTCGGATACGTCGCCTACTTGTCCTTTGTCCCTCAATCAAAGAAACCTCGAAAAGCCGCCGTCAGTGGACCTGTCGGAACTGTTACCGCAACCGGCGCCGGCGGATATCAGGAGGAATGGATCCCTTCGCACCATCTCAAGAGCAGGAAAAAGAGCGGCCTAGCAAGCAGTGGTGATGAATTAAGCGGTGGTGAGACTAGCGGAACTGAAGGCAAGAGACGGAAATCAAAGAAGTGATTAGTTGCGGCAGGCGTAAAAATCGATTGTAATGGGTCAGACCTACAGACACAGAGGCGTGTAAAATTTACCCCCATTCGAAATTATTTTTCCATTCCTTTCGAAACGACATTTGTGAACTTTACCATCGCTTCGCGCTAGCCGCTGCTGTCTTCCTCCAATTCCTTTTGCCTTTACACTTATGGGGTTGAGCTCAACTCTTTTTGCCAGCAACACGAGTTTTGCAGCATGTTGTTTCGTCGTCTGCAACACCATCCCCGAGAGAACAGGACTTTCGGACCGTTTCTACTTGGTCCTTCAAGGGTTGAACGACCAACAGGTCTAACATGAGGCGTAAAACCGTACCATGCTCCTACATACGGAGGCCAAAGGTTTCCCAAATGCGGATACGTTACAGAGAGATGGGATCTGCCAGGATCGACCAGGATCGACGAGCACGGTACAACCGCCGACTCTTCCAAGAAACTTCGCTATAGGGAGTTGCGAATTCATGTCGATGATAGCGGAGGGGTAGCGATTTTTACATTGAGCTGCTTAGGAGCTGCCAAAAAAAACGATCATCGGGTGTAACTCTTAATCTCATTGGCGGCGTTTCTTGTCTCCCCCTAGGCACTCGACTCGACTTTTGGTATTTACATATGATACTCTAGGGTTTGCTATGTACTTTGCAGCTCTACAATCGCACAAACCACCGTGTACATACTGTAGGTGCTGCTCGTCTTGGACCCACTCGGAACATATACTGTACTCTCATGTTCTCCCCGGGGCCTCCTCCCACAGTGTATGTACGTGTGCAGCGGTGATTTTTCGTCCCTTCAAGGTACACATCCGTATGTATCGTCGAGGTTGCCTAGGGAAGACTACCGTCAAAAAGTCATGATAGCATTTTTGTTCCGAACCTACATCCGAATTCGATCAAGATAAGCTGGGTTGTGAATTTGTAGACTAACTCCTCCCAATGCACCATTGCCTAATATGACACCTGCAGTCCAATGGAGCGGTTGGCGCGCGCGCGCGCACCGGAGTACCGCTTGAGAGTCCATACTCGGGGTGACCCCGTCATCTTTGATGTACCTTTTTTAATTTTTATTTCGTTCATCTTTTTTACCGTACTTTCCATCGTCCATGTGCTTTCTCACTGTCTCACTGTGTCTCGAGTCTCGACGGTGAACAGTGGTAGAAATCACGGGGAATTAAAGAAGCCGAAGGAACATACAAACGTTTGTGTGCTGAAGGAAGTGGGTGTATCCAGCTCAGGCATGTTCGGATTTGCAGTGACTCTCACCAAAAAAATGGCGACTAAGATGTAATGTTCAGATTAAAACACCCGTGTGTTCAGTTAGCAATAGAACGCTTTGAAACGAATGCAAGTTGAGCAAGATATACATAAGTAGTGTACTTGTACTTATTTATTTCTTTGCGCTGCAAACATGGTTGCTCAGAATTTAGGTGCATTGATACTGCAGCCATGTTAAAACACAGTCGAAGCAACCATTTAAAACTGCTTTCCTCTCACATAGACGACTAGTGCTTTGAAGGTGGCCCATTGTATTCCTATCGATCGCATTACATCCCTCGGTCCTGCATAACATCTTCCTCGTAGGTACGGAATGCAATGAAATGTCCTAGCAGGCTGCTCTGAAAGTGGATTTATCGCCCTAAATAGTTGCCTATAGTTACTCGAGGGGCTTCAACTTCCTTATAACTCCTAAATAGTCGTCTATAGTAGGGATTCCGCTTGTTCTTAGTACTCCATATTAGGCTCGGTCCCACCCTGTCTATAGGCTCGCGGGAACTGTCCCTAGTTGCCTATAGTTACTCAACCCGCTCTTTCCTTATTTACTTCCCGCTCCTGCCGCCGTACTGACACTGTGACAGAGGAAGCTAATCTTAAATGTTATGGTAAATTGGCGCTCAGCAAGGACGAACCAACGAACATGCCTCCGATCATTTGAAATGAGCTCGCGACCCCAGCCAGTTCGCTTCGCTTAAAAGGAACGTCGCTCTATTTGAGTACTTACTTACGCGCGGCGATGCGCTGATGAGTCAAACTAGTCAACAGTCGAAAGCAAAGCAAAGCAAAACGCCGGTTCAGCATTGGGCACATATGAGGTGAATGCAAATCGAAGATGCTAGATGAATTGATGCAAAATAATAATAAAAGGAGTATAGAAAGATGCGAATGAAGACTCGAAAGCAGGATAGGAAAGAAATACATAGGTGGTTTGGTGTATGTCACAGAGAGCATTGATGAGAGCAGAGAGAGAGCAGAGAGAGAGAGAGCACGATGGATAGATACAATGTACGTATGTACGATTCAATGTCCGCACCAGGAGACCAAGAACGGTTAATCTGACGCAAACAGTCTTTTCAGAAAATCTGAAGCTGCTTGCCTAACCGAAGCGTCGACTGTAGGATTTCCGAGAAGCTCCTATGCAAACGAAATAGAGGTCAATCGATGAGCAAGGCAAGAAAGGAACACTACTCACAATGGCTCTGTCAGCCTTTTGCTTCATGTTCGCAGAGTTTTGCTTATGGTCAGCCTCTGCCCTCTCCCTGTCCAACTTTGACTTCTCTATCTCTCTCCGCTGTTGACTTTCCCTGTCTTCCCGTTCCTCACGCTTTCGCAAGTATTCTAGCTTCATCTTGCTCGTCTGCGTTTGAACCTGCAGGAACTGGAGGTATGATGAAATCATGCCTTGTGTAATGGAGAGATTCACGACAGCTTGGTCGGAGGAGGAAGATGAGGTTGCTGCGTTGGATGTGGGGGAAGATGTGAGGGTGGAGGGCGCAGTATTCGAGGACGAAAGTGTTGAGGTAGTCGAAAACGAAGGGGAAGCGGTATGCAGTGATGAATGCAGCGAGGAGGGATTTAGTGCCGAGCTGAGAAGGGAAGATGAATTTGATGAGTTCAAAAGGCCATTTGACAATGAGGAGGGAGCAGAGAGGGTGGAAGATGGTATTGTTGGAGATGTAAGATTTGGTTGGGAAGACATGCTGTGTACGTTGGTATGTGGGGAGATCGGTGGTGCATGTTGCGTATTGGAAGGATTCATGAAAGACATGGACATCGATGTTGATGTCCGATCATGAGACATTCCGGTTGCTGTAAGAGGCTCTGGAAAGTCGAGCCCATGGTCATCATTATCATCTGTGTCGTCGTGGGCACCTCCACCGTTGCCATTAAGTTGATTTTGTATCACCCGGGAACCAGCCTGTCGTGTAGTTGCAGGATCACCGTTCCATCTGCAGAGGATATGTTAGGCCAAGTATGTTCGGGAAGAGATTCCATTATTAGCACCTTTTATAAAACAGATCATACCAGCCATTTCTATGCCACTGGTCTATAGTGCGAGCCGTGATGTTGCCAACCTCGCAACCACCTTTGCGAGCGCTCCCTAATCGCCGTTCATATTCTCGAAGTGCATCGGTTTCGCTGAGATTTGAGCTGAGTTCCAAAGAGCCGGTTTGGCCGTTGAAGGTTTCGAAAGAATGTATCTGCTTGAACAGGTTAAAGTTGCGTTCGTAACAACCTTTTAGAGCCTGATAAGTCTTTTTACCGCCAAAGACCTCCTGTGCACACTGCGAAACGTTAGGAGAAACTTTTAAATGTGGAAATTCGTTGATCACCTCTCGTAAACAAGAGTTTTTCGTGGCTCTTAAAGAGTTCCAGTGGTCGTCCTGGCCTGGACCCATTAACCACTTGAATAACTTTGTTTTCTCGTCGTCGGTCCAGTGCTTGGCGCCTTGACCGCCTGGGTCATCGAAACCGTCTCCACCATCATCTGCTTCTCTACGTCGTTTATTATTTGTCTGGCTGATAAGGCCGTCCACCATATGTTTGCGCTTAGGTTGGCTAGGAGGGGGCACGGCATATGCCATATAACTTTCTTTATTTGGCTGGGATGGCTGGCCATTCTGCTGCGGGTGTACGGGAGGAGAAGGAGAGACGCGATAATCCTGAGGATGACCACGAGAAAATGAGCCGATATGGCCATGATGTTGACCCAGAGCTTGGTTTATACTTGGTACGTGGGATTGAAAGCTCTGTAGGGGAGGTGAATTGAAACAAACCAGCGGAATTGAGCGAACGAACTCACTGTCGAACCATTGTCCATTGACGAATCCCGCCGTTCTCCCATTGTTAAATGTGAATATTGCATAACTGAATCGCTGATTCAGGTAAAGAATAGGAAATTAGTCGCCTTTTCAGCTTCAAAGAAGAGGCTTAAAAAGTCATATTTACCTTCGCACTTGGTTTACCATCCCGGACTGGATTGGATCGAAAGGCTGTCCGAACAATTGAAATGGTTCGGTTGGGCGCTGAGCCGCTGACAAAGCAATCTAGAGCCTGCAATTCCGTTATCGATTCGCTTCGCGCGCGCGCTATGTACTCTAAAGCTACAAAAAAAGAAAAAAGTTACAACATACAGAAAGAGAAGCAAAGGATATATATAAGTAAAAAAAAGGTGGGCTACTGTTCAGCATCTCCATCATCGATATCATAATCAAACTCCCCATCTGCTTCTTCAGACTCATCTACATCAAGCAGAGCTCCGTCCACATCCATCTGTTCATCCCCTTTCTCCGCCATCCCGCCCCCATGTGTATCAGTGAACAGAGTCGTATCACTTGGAATGCTATGCCTACTCATTCCATCTTCCACTTTCACATTTCCATCAAAGTCCTCCGATGCATGACGTGAACCACCATTAAAAACGACAGGTTGTGAATGCAAGAGTGACAGCAAGCTCGTAGCAGCAGTAGCTTCCTCCGAACCAGAGTCTTCTGGTGCAACTTCTGCAGGAGTCGTCGACGACGCGACAGAAGTACTCGCCATCAGGCTCTGGGGAACTCTCGACCCTCCTCCTCTTCCGTGGCGATCCGAGCCTCCGTCCACTGCCTGTCCTTTGAAGTTCGGGAGTCCCAAGAGAAACACCAGTGTCACCCGACGCGACAGCCACTGCGCGATTCCTTAGTTGCCTCGGTTTCGCAGGAGTCACCGGTAGAGCTGCTTCTGCTGGCGGAGACGGGACTCTCTTGACGGATCGTACCTCGCAGACTCACTCGTTTGACCGAGGTAGTAGGGGAAGTCGCAGAGCTTCCAGTAGAGGTACTTTTCGGCCCAAGATCAGAAACGATTGCGTCTGCAGCTTCCGTGCTTTGCTCTACTTTGGCTTCCACTTCCACTTCACCCTCGTTTGTCCCAGGTTCATCCTCCATTGCACACACAATCGTCTTCTTCCCCTTCCTCGGTGATCTCCTACTTTTTGCGCCAGATTCATCCGCTTCTGGATCTGGATGCGCCACACCGTTCTGATGAGCGTCTTCAGAGTCTAAGCCTGCAGGTACGACGACGACAGCACTAGGGAGAGCCGCCTCATCTTCGTCCAAAGCCTTTGTTCGCTTCTTCCGACCTTTAGGAGGAGAAGGTGATGCACTGATCCTGCTTCGGAACCCTACTCGGCGAGGGAGTACCTGACTGCTGATGAGCGAGTAGTCCGATCATTAACCACAGGCGTCACTGCACCGGAATGCGTCGAGAGATTAGAAACCTCCATTTCAGCCGCAGGAACGACATTATCATCATCGAACAATGACGCCGGTGTATCGCTCCCTCTATTTCCACTCTCATTCCCATTCCCATTCCCAATTTCCAACTCGAGTCCATTCATCGTCTCGCCCGTACCCGTAGCACCCGTCGCCTCCGTCTTCTTCACCACACCCACCTCTCCTCCCTCACCCGACTTGACCAATAAGAACGGACTCCACTTTAACTTTTCCGGACGGAGCTTTAGGTATCCCTTTGCCTCCCAGTTGTTCATATAACTCTGCACGACCTCGGGGTCCCATGTAATCTCGTACTCTTTCGGAGCAATAAACGGGCCTTGGGGTGTATGTGTGTGATGTTTATCGCCTGCGGCAGCAGTGGGGCTCTTGTTATCTTCGGCCACGCTGCTTCGTTCACTCGTGTTGGTAAGCGTACGTTGGAGATTCCGACGAGCGACACTACCACCGCCTCTTCGACCTTTGATGTATTTGATAGATTGACCGGGGGATGGTCTGACGGAAGGAGGGGTAGCTGGGCGGGCGGAGATCATGTTCTGTTGTACAAGGGTGTTGTAGGTATCTTCGATTGTCATAGATGTTGCGGCGCTGATGTCTACGGAGAAACATGAGGTACTGAAAACAACGAGAGTAGATGAAAGAACGTACCTTCAAGACGAGGGTTTTCGGGAGCAGTTTCAAGGTAACGCATGAGAGATAGTGTCCAATAATTCTTATAGCCGAGTGCGCCTAAGGCGGAGAGCGGTTTCTCGGGAGAGCCGGTTCGCTGCTCCTTCTTTGATAATAAATAGCCTAGAAAAGCATCAGACAGAGTATCTCGGAGGTCGATGGATGAACTACTCACTGAAATCAATAAGCAAATTTCCCCAACCTTGCCTCTGGCGTACAGGCAATGTCATTATACAAGAAACGTTGTAATCCTTTGGACTACGCTTCTCTTTGCTGAAATACCCAACAAAGCGTGCACCTCCATCGTCCACTTCGGTCATCACGTAGAATAGAAAAGGTTCGACATCGTAAAAGAGGGATTTGTGGTCGAGATACATCTTGGATAGGAGACACAGGTTTTGACAGTAGATCTATGAAATCATAAGCGTATATACTTGAAAATTAACAAGGAGCGCTCACCTTGTTCTTCCTACCATCAACCTCGAATATGGACACACTTCCGTCTCTGTAAATCTCGTCCCCTGGTGGATGCTTTGCCTTGCACTTCATCTAAACAAGACGCCAAATCAGCATCCCACAAACCGCAAAGAGGAAACCCGACTCGCCTGATGACGAACCGCACCAAACTTGCTCTTCATGTATTTCAGACAGAACTCACAAATCCATAGGCGCCCATCGGGGATATTGGCATACTCTTCAGGGAAGGGTGCATCGTACCATGTCTTGATCTCGTAACGCGCCAAACCGAATCGAACGAATGCGGCCGGTATTAGCGGCAAGTGTGGGACCGCCTGGAGTAGAAGGCACGGGAGAGTTGGAGGTTGCGGAAAAGGACATTTTGGATGAGCGGAGGGGGCGGGTGGAAGGACCGGCGACTGGCTCGTCTTCTGGGATTTCTGAGAATCGTGGAGGGCGGGGAGCAAGGGATTGCTGGGAATGGAAAGATGAGTCTCTCTCGCTGGAAAGAAAAACAACTAAGGACAACTCACCTCGGCAACTGTCCGACTTTGTTCGAATCGATGCTTGTCAGATTGTAGAATGACGGTTTTTGAAGTATCCCGTTCAGATTCTCCAAGCACATCGTCAAACAACCCCTTCTCTTCCTCTTCTCTTTCCTTTCGTTTCCCTTTTCCCTTCTGAGTAAGCCGTATACGGACTTTGGGTATAGCTGGAGGTTGCGGGGGTGACTGGAGACGGAATCGCATACGTTTTGGCTGAGGAGCAGACGGAGTAACCAGTTCATCATCAGAGTGATCAACGGCGCGGCCTTTACCCTTTTTCGACGATTGGATCTTTGATGTTGTTCTCGTACGGCGCAAGGGTGTAGCGACACCTTCATTTGTGGTAGCGATAGCTTTCGGCGGTCTCCCTGGCCCTCTTTTTCGCGGAGCCACTGCCATTTTCGAATTGGTCTGGGTGATATGTGATTTAGAAGACGATGCTACTGAGGGTTCACGGGTGTCGAGTGGAGTGTCCATCATGTAGTGGCCATTCATTTCGAGATGAGGATTCATCTGAGAGCATTCCGAGCAAAACCAATCTCCTTCTGGAGTTTCGTCCATTGGGGGGTCGAGACAAGAGCCGTGCCAACCTGAAAGGTTGTTAATGCTGTTCAAGTAGAGCAACAGCAACTATTCACCTCGATCACATCCGTCGCATAAGAGAAGATCTTGCTGCAAAGCATATTAGATTCAAGGTACCAAAGTCAAACAAAGTGTGTTGCGCACATCATTCTCTTTACCGCCACAAATTTCGCAACTCTTGCACGCTGCGCATCTCCAAGGCTTGGACAGCTGAGCCTCGACGGTAATATACTTTAATGGAGGCATACAGCTTGGATGGGCTTGAAATATAATGAGAAAATGATACAGAATGAGATGGATTCAGCTCACCGCTTCCACTGCAATCGACGCAACTCAGCATGGTCTCTGGAAGATCATCTCCCTGGCAAAAATCACAAGACTTTTCCTTTTTCGACCGTCTTTTCCGTTTCATAGGCTGCGGAGGAAAGTATATCTGAGGCGGCTCGCCTGGGGGTGCTTGAGAATAATCTGTAATATATGGTTCTGGATGTACAGATTCAACTGGAACTCCAAGGTCTTGATACTGTAAGCAATAGAAATTAGACGCGACGCGACGAAATTTTAAACAGCCACTCACAATTTCCTGAATAATCTCCCTACTTGGCTCCTCGTATAGTATCTGCTGCTGCTTGTCCATAGGTCCCATTAACGCTGGATCGATTGGAATATCGTCAAAGCTGCTCATTGGTGTGCCGACTTCGTTCGGTGTGGGTGGCTCAGATTCCGCTGATACCGAGAGCGCTGGAGCAGAGGCCCTCATTTATGAGAATACAAAATAATTCAGAGCCAGGTTGAAGACGTCGGGGAACGAGTGAGCCAATGATTTGTAAGCTCACCGCTCCCCGCTCATGCCGCCAAAAAGAACCAGAGAACATTGCAAGTCGTACTTGTAATACACTGAACCAACTACTAACATTATAACAGTATCTAGACAAGCCAATTCTTCAACACTTGTCCCAGAAATTATTGCCAAAAGAGCTAAAAACTACTTGGACGAACTCGAAGTACGTCTCTACGACTCGGCTACTAGCTCCCTCCTCATTATTACTACAAGAAATCCAACTACAGCGAATCTGCTTCTCTAAACGTAGGTGAAGACGAAGATGAAGCTCCAGCTACCAAAGGACGAGCAAGGCAGACTCTAATCTCCGATAAACGAAACCTACAACTGGCAGGTACTTCACCTGCAGCGACAAAGAAAAAGTCGACCATGAACGTCCGCACAGCTTTGCTGTATCGTAAAAACTTGGCTACGCTGATCGAGGAATCCGTGAGTCGTCTGTCTGTCTGCGACCAAATCTCATTGGGCTGCAGGGTATCGCTTCGCTTCCTGCTCCGACATACCTAACAGCAGCAGCCCCACCCTCAACATACCCTCCCCGTCTAATCTGCACCGTCTGTGGCTATTGGGGACAATACAAATGCCGCAAATGTGCTATGCCATACTGCGATCTCAATTGCGAGGGAATCCATCTCGAGACTCGATGCGAAAGACGAGTTGTTTAGACGGCTGAATGGCTCACAGGACACGCTCGCGTGCCTTCTGGGATATAATTACGAATGTAGGATATGTATACGCTTGGTTCGCATGTCGAACAGTCGCCATGATGGACCGAGTCGTTATTCAAACGCCGTGAGCTGGTCACTTGTCTTCTTCTGTCAGACGTGGATAAAAGGCAGCTCGCCAGCCAGTGCCAGACTACCCGTCAAAGCATCTCGTGTCGAACAGACATGTTCAGTTCATTTTTCTGTTCTCTGTAAGTACCTCTCCCTAATTAAAGTTTCCTCTCCTGCAAGCTCATTGGACCGTCAACGCCCCCAGAAACTAGGCGCCATACATATTCAGCAAACACAGTTCATTCAAATTAGCACACCTGCACCGTTCAAGCTAACTCGCGTCCGCAGTATCGACATGAATGCCGGTATTCGGTCTGGTTAAAAATCATTACCGTCTGGCCATTCGAATACATAACCCATAGGGATGAAAACCCGATCGCTGAGTATCATATAGTATTAGTAGAATTGTAGAAGCGTTGTGGTACAGTTGAATATCTCATATGGAATATGGTTGGGGAGCCCAAAAATGTATTCCATATGGTGGATATTCCGTATGACATACAAATTTGAGGGGAATTTGGCATTTTGTACTGTCAAAATCACATTCCATATGAGGTATTATTCCACAGTGCAATACTCCATATGAGGTATTCTACTGTACTGGAATTGAATATAATATGAAATAAATTACTATATCCTGCGATATGCATCCACGAAGCTCACTCAGTTCAAATCCATGGCTTCAATGTTGGCACAAAGCATATCAGACCTGTCAAGCAGCCGAGAGATTTGGTGCTGGTGAAAAGGAGACGCAAAGCATACTTGCGCGATGCTGGAGGCATTATTATCACGGAGAACCACCCACCCCAAACAATATCCGCGCATTGCACCTTTGGGTATATTGTTGGAATCCTGATAAGATATACAGCTCTCTGGAGCCTGAAGAAGTGTTCGAAGATAAGCTAACACAGATGCGTTCCGGGCATACGACAAACTGCGAATGGTCGGGAGACCGCGCTCAAACGCCTTTCCCTCTGCATACAATGCGAGTGCCTCCCTTGGATCGGCTTCTCCAAGGAATGTTATCAAAGATACTTCATGCAACCGAGCCTGTAAGATGTGAGTATCGGGTCAGTTTTAGTAGATCATAATTATACATGCCTTCTGGTGCATGATTCCCTGCAAAATGCTCTCGACTGCTCCGACATGTCCGGCGGTAAAATTGAACAGCCATTCTTTCAAGTCGTCCATGATTCGAGGTAAGCGGAGATCCCGTTGACGGAGCTGGACCATTTCATCGTACTCAGAACGGAGAAGGTAGAGACTTGCAATGGGTAGCGGCGACCCCAATGCGCTGCGTCCATCGTTGGTTGGCCACATCGCCATCCGTTGTTCATCGTTAATAACAACCGGCGTGCCCAGACCCCTACCTCCGACTTTGGCACTCCCATAAGCAGCGAAGAAGACAATATATGTGTTTTCCTTTAGAGTGTCCAGCTTAAACAGCGTGTTCCATAAGCGGGCATCATCGTATGTTTCCTGACCGTCGTCGAAGAGCATCCATCGCTTATTTCCATCTCCGCTCATGGCCTCAGCATAGCCGAAAACTTTGTAACTTTCGAGCGCGTGAGCGAAAGCATCCATAACACTCCCTGTAACGTTTTTGTCCCAAACTATCTAAGACTTGGACTTCGGCATCCTTTTCCTGATCGAGTATATAGTTGTGAAGGAGCCGACAAAGTGTGGTTTTTCCAGAACCTGGGGATCCATGGACCTATGACAGGAGGAAATGGTTGAGTATTGTTAGCGCTAACACTGGCAGCTGGCTCACCAAGAAAAATCTTTGCGCGCGTGCGTGAGTGTACAAGGACTTGACCAGCTCTTCTCTCCGTATAACAGCTATCAAAGACGGTAAGATCAATGAGACTTGCGAGCCAGCCTCTATGAGCACCTAGGGGAAATTGGTAGTCGTCTGCGTTCCATCGCTGCAAGGGCGTAAGCGTCATAAACCAAGCTTCTTATAGACGAATGATACTTACAATCCAATGTTTTCTGGCTTATTACAAGAATATCAACATACCTTCCGTTCTGGCTTTCAAGGCCTTGAGGGAAATATGATTTGAGGAGTAAGTGTTCGTCCAAGTTCGTAGGCCGAGTTGTCAATAACCACGACTTGGTGCGTTCCATAAGGGTATCCCTGGGCATCCACGACAGATTCTTTGGCTGTTTCCAACGATCAGGGAGATTCCAATAGCTCAGCGAAGGAGGCGTACCTTGTAGAGCAACATTTCTGCGTTGGGGACTCGGTCTTTGCCATATTTGTTAGCTAAGCGATCTAAAGCATCGTTACAAGTCAAGTCGTCGCTCAGTACGATTTGACGAAGCCCAGGTTGCTCGTCCATCCAGCAAGTACACAGTATAGGTGGCTGACGACAACGAAGACATGAGTGAAGAGAAGAGCGTATCAGTACCCGGTCCTGGAATAGTCGCATTACCATGTTTGGTAGTTTACCCCTAATCGTATACCATTTTGGCCCCACACATCTCAGATAAGATAGGCTGAGTCTCGGAGTAGAGAACTTAATAGAAAATATATTTGAGGCAAACATATGCTTAAAGGTTTGGTTGGGCTTGGCCTGGCGAGAGATGCGGCACAAGGCTCAACCAGTGAGGCTCCAACCAACATCCGACTGCCATTCCGACACCCGTGATGGTTTTCATCAGAATATCTGCAAATATAGGCCTAGGGTAGCTGTAAAATGACAAGAAAGTGATTGACTGTCGACGGATGTGAACCAACCACATATGCATTAATAAGTAAAGAATTGGAAGGGATCTTCTGGGATGTCTGTGTTGGCCAAGTGTTGGCCTTCAGGCTTCAGGTGCTGCGCAACTTGGACATAGCTCGACTTTCTTACCTTCCCAGTGCATGCATAATGATACCATCCCTGAGGTACACTCTTCTTCATAAAATTTTGCTGTTTTTTTTTTGGTCATCTCATTCACACAAATTGTTACGAACAGTGGGACAAGGTTTTCACCGGAATCAAAGGGGAATAACGAGAGTTGATTCGATGAGTTGCTACAGTAGAGTAAAAGACTATTTAAGTAGTAAGTAAAGGGTCTAAATAAAGGAGTAATTCTAAGTAAGTAAATCCGAACTGAAGGTTAATACGAGAACTAAATTGAGACCTAGCGTGTATGCGTAATTAAGATATTCCTAAGAGCTCCTAAGGTCGATGACAAGGCTCCGAGACTCGTATATGCGTGCGGACAAGAGCGAGCGAGAGAACGACGGGAAAGGCGAGGGTAAGGATGAAATCCTTACACAAATAGATTCTCTACTCAGAAGTCGTTACCCAAACCAAGTTCGTTTTTGCACTCATGCTCAGTTATATCATGCTAACAAGTCATGGTCTAGCTGTTCATCTGCTGATGATTCTTTGATCTGTCTTCGGGGGGTGGACATGACAGTTCTTTAGACAATAAACACCAACATAATGCAGGTGGTTTCTACGGAACCTTCGTTTTCGTACCCGTAATCGACGGAACCTTCATTACAACATCCTACCGAGGCTTTGAAGCAAGGGAAAGTGAATGGGGTAAGTCGCCTTGGTTCCCTAGTGGCTTTTTGTGCTAACCGTGATAATGTAGTCAGAAAGCTTTACTTTCCATCACCAACATCAACGAAGGTGTCACCTTCGTGAATCAGGCCAGGCCAACCCAAGCTCGGACCCAAGCAGGATAGGAAGACCGCTGAAATCTATGCGTCTACGGGCAGTCCGCTTCTTGAACAGGATGAAAAACATTACTATGGCTAAATGTAAGTACAAATTTTGAAGTTCCGACTTGGTTTGCTGTCTGTCCTTCGCTAATGAATGGTTGGTCTCATTGGCCGCGCAGCTATCTTTATTTGTCCTACGCTTTATCTCTTGAGCGCATTCCCGAATAGCTCGTGGAAGGTATGTACTGCTGTTCCACTAGAGTAACGCCTCGTCGAGGTAATGAGTCATCTTAGGGACAGTTTTTGAACGAACGCGTTGACTCAGAAGGGAAGATACTGATGATTACTTCTAGTAATCCCACCTGGGACGCATGGTGAAGATTTGTACTACTATTTCCCTACTAGTAGGTAAGATATCCACTGTATCTTACGAAGAAGGTAATAGGGTATTCACTAAACCTTCCTTAGCCTCTTTGGACCTATTATTGAACGTCCGGCGTTCAACAACGCCCAATTCCTCGATGCCTTTTCGGGTGCTTTCATGGCGTTCGTAGTCTCGCAGGATCCCAATGACTAAATGGTTCTCATGATTACTCCGTATTGGGAGATGTATTCGAACGGCCAAACGGTGATGATTTTTAACTAGACTGTTAACGGTAAAAATCCCGATATTTGACACTGCGGACGTCAGCTTGAACGCTGCAGGTGTGTGATTTAATCGCATCTGCTGTTCTGCTGCCGAATACCGAGGTATATTCCCTTCAAGTGGATCAGCCAAGGGCTTTTTTCCAGTCGACCATTGAAATAAATGCTAACTGAATAGTTGGTAAGCTGGTTCTAGGACGTGTGAATTCGAGCTGATATATCTACGAGCTTGTCGAGCTATGAGCAAGGATCCTTGGCTAGATTGACGTTGCCCCAAGAGCCTATCTCCTACGGGTGACGCGGTGACGGCAGAGGTGTTGACTTGTTCGTCGATCACGTCTTTGAGAGGTGACGAAGAGAATGCAGGCTAAAGATGGGAATGGAGGTAAAGGGGAAGCAGCAAGGTAAAGCTGGATTTGGACGAAATGTCGGCCTGAAGTAGGAGAGATAATTCTAGTAGTTTCTGTCTAGACAATTGCGCGAGATGTATTTCTGTGACTTTACTTGAAGGCCTCCAATATTGTTCAGGCTTGATCTATGGAGAACAGTAACACGCGTCTACTTCATAATACCCTACATTCCACTGACTAAAGCAGACCCCCTCAAATACTTGCCCACTGGAGCTCTGAATCCAGACTGCACAATGTAGTAACATACTAGTCCTTCCAGCTAACCTCCACTTAGGTTCAGAAAGCAGAGACATTACGGTCAGAAAATAGAATCCTCGTAGATAACACTTCGGGTCACCACTGGCAGGCTAGCTTATGACACCATATTTCACCAAATATTCCGGCTTTAACTTGAAATTCAACTTCTTGTTTTAACTTCAACTCTACAATCAAATGTTCCACTCGAACTTTCAACTTTTTGTTCAACTTCAACTTTTAACTTTTGTTACTTTAGCTTTAACTTCAGGGTAACAATACTACTACTTGTGGTCATGCATATATCAACCATGCATTATATTGTTTAACTGGTACCCTATTGAGAGGAGCATAACACAATTTGGTTGTACCATTTTGAGTACTTCATAAGTACAAGACCGAAATCATACAAAAATTTTACAGTATTTTTGAGATCTTGGTGGATTTTGGATATTTTACAGAGGTCAAAGCTGTCAGAAATTACTATATAAGGTCATTTAACCATGCGCTAAGTGGGTGCTTATAAATCTTAATGCCATTCATGAAGTGCTTGAAACAATAGAGGATTTATTTCATGGGTCCCACAGAAGTCAGACTTGTTGGGAGATAGATACATTTTATGATCTCAAAGTTGGAATGCCCTTGACTTGCACTAGAATAGTATACATAAAATTGAAGTTAGTATACACAAAGTCGAAGTTGACAAACTGAATGTATTCAATTGCCATCAAAACGAATCAGCCACAAGTCGAAATCTTTGGTGAAAAATACCGTCATACTAGCTCCCACCAAGTTCTATCTCGAATAGATTTCATTTACCAGTTGTAAATGATACAGATGCTCATTTGACTCTGCTCGCTTTATCTCTCTGCTTCAACCTACAAAAGTCCTTTTCTCTTTATTGCTCTGTCAACGCCCCGACACTATTCCAGAAGCTATAGGCCATACATGTTCAACAGCAAAATCAAGACAGATTTATATTACACATCTGCAGCGTTCAAGCTGACTAGCATCCGCAGTGTCGACATGAATATCCGGAAGATCATCAACAGTCTGGTTAAAAACCATCACCGTCGAGCCGTTCGAGTACTTCTCCAAACACAGTGAATATAGGAACGAACTTATGAGTATTCGCAGTTTTATCAAAAAGAATCCCATAGGCAATGCAATGCTTGCCTTCAGAGTCGATAGAGCCGTGCTGCTTTATTGCATCTAAATCGCATCGGAAGGATGGTATAGGAATGATTACAGGGGGTGGTAGAAATTCAGAGATCGACAATGATCACTGTGCTCGCAATAGTTCTTACCTTTCAGAATTGTGATTTTTTCTGAAGTATTCACTAAAAAGTCTCAGTGCACCAAGATAAAGGGAAGAAGAAAGCACGAACTGCTTGACGATGGTGGTGTTGATCAACCTCGGATGTGTTGACATGTGTTATATAGTGTTATATCTTTTTCTTTCTTTTTTTGGAGGGGCACGGACATCCGATTGCGGTCGTCACCCTAAAATGGTGACCGACTGCATGTGCGTATATTTGTGTAGGTGCTATTTCTGTGTTACAACACCTCGCCGCTCAGGATGGACAGACAGCGCCATCACGAGCTCAACTCTCTTACCTTCTCAGTATATCTACAATGAAACTATCCCTGAGGTACCTTCTTCATAAGATCCTGCCGTTTGTAGTCATCTCACTCACACAAAATCAATCCCCTTACAGCTGCTTTATTCGGAACTCGTTGCTCAAACCAAGTTCGTATCTGCATCGATATTCGGCCGTATCGTACTGACCAAGTTGCTCCTCTACAACAAATGATTATTTGACCTATCTTCGCAGTATGAACGAGAGACCCATCTTGAGACAATGAACACCAACATGAACGTCGATGGTTTATTTGGGATGTTCGTTCAATTCGTACCCTGACCGTAGTCGACGGAATCTTCATCACGCAATGACCTTTGAAGCAAGGCAAATTTAATGGGGTAAGTCGCCTTGATTTCCTACTAATAGTGGCTTTTTGTGCTAACTGTGATAATGTACCCAGAAAGCACTGCTCTCCGTCATCAATGTCACCTATATCGCCTGAGCGCATTCCCGAATAGGTCATGGAACTTGAAGGTGTAGTTCGAAGTACTGTTTGATTGGGACAAGATCTCGAACTTATTCATCTTAGGGACAATTCGGTGAGGTTTTTTAGTTAACGCGTTGACTCGAGACACTGATGACTACTTACTTCTAGCAAATCCGCCTGCGTAAAAATTTGTACTATTATTTCCCTAGTACTGGGTAAGATATCCGTTGTATCTCGCGAAGAGGATACTCGCTAGCTTTCCACCTATTCTCGAGCCTCCGCCGTTTAACTACGCCCAATTCCTTGCCGCTTTTTCGGGAATATGGCGTTCGTAGTCTCGCAGAATCCCAATGCTCAAATAGTTCCTATGATTACTCCGTTCTGGGATAGGTACTCGAACGGCTCGACTATGACGGTTTCAACCGGACTGCTTATTCATATCGACACTGCGGACGCTAGTCAGCAAGAGGTAGTAGGATTCAGAGGCGACGAATTTAAGCCCAAAGGTAGGTAAAATACTAGGATGGAGTATCTGTATTTTATAAGTAGTAAATGGAATCAATTGGAGAAAAATGAAAGTGTTTGCTTAAGTGTTCGACCTTTCATCGCGGATGTCCCTTGCACAAACTAGCCTCTGTGATGACCGCAATCGGATGTCCGTGCCCCTCCAAAAAAAGAAAGAAAAAGATCCAATCGTCAAGCTTCCAATAGAACAACCTGTACATCCTTGTCTTTCGGCATCATGAGCAATTCGGCGTCGAACGCAACCTGAAGAGATTGCATCAGCCGAGTCTAGGAGTCGTGTAACTGCAACGAACAGACGAACCTTCTTCTGTCTCTTTGCAGCGCGAAGTGTTCCATTCAGAGCTTCGACTGGTGAAACAGACCCAGGATTAAACTCGGATCCAGCTGAGAACGGGAACATATGGCATTGCTACTGTCGAACAAAGCAAAACTGGGGCAAGTCTGGAGGAAAAGCGATGGCGCGAAGAAGATCGTCGGACAGCACCAGGCTCTTAGTTTCTATTTTGAACTGAACTCAATCTCTTCATTCATGCAAAATTTGTTCTATTCACGACTCCCTCCGAGTCCTAATAATCCACACTCTGTGCCAAAAATCCCACATTGCTAGTCTACAATGTTAAGATTGAGGAGATGCAATGAGAAAATCAAAAACGAAGGAGCCAAATGTTCACAAACCTCAATTACTAGGAGCCGGATATACTTGCTTCTTAGTCTCATCATCGGAAATAGTTCCCTTCGTTCGACTCTTTGAATTAGCAGTAGCTGCATAATTTTTTCCTTTCCACTTGAATAAAAACTCTGTAGCCGACGATGTTCCTGTAAAGTATGCGGGATTGCTGGGTTGCAGTTTGAGCGGCGAAGGCAATTTTAGGAACTCTGGAATCCCGGCCGCTTTCGCAGCTTCGAGGAGAGCCTTGGCCCAGAGCACACCTTTACCGGAATCAGTCTTTTCGAGAGACTTCGAAACCGAGTTTCCAGTCCAAGTGATAACAGGTAGTTCCGCAATTGAGGAGTCAGGCGAGGCTCGAGAAAGAAGTGACTCTCCAGAGGGAGAATCATAACCTCGTATCTCCAAATTCAATTTCCGAGCTTGAAAGGCTCCAACAGATTCCAGCTCGGCGCGAGCATCAACCTTGCAATAATGAGCTGTATAAGACGAATGACTGTGCAAGGACTCACAACAGGTAAAGCCAATACAGTGGAGAGAAGACCAGTGAAGAGAAGAAATGCACTGGCAGAGGTGAAACGCATGGCAATGGCGACGGGATGGTCGAGTGTGGAGCGGTGAGTGATCAATTAGGACGTAGTAGAACGAGGAAAGGGCAGCAATAAACAACGTTTCTTTGGCCTGCAAAGAACGACGGGAGACTTGACCAGCAATAATGGGGAGATGTCTGCCTCCTGCCTCCCTTTTATACTTACCAGCCAGTGATAGCGATCTTGATAGATATTACAGCATGTCCGGAAATCCTAGGCGGTGCCAGTTCCGTTCGGTCCCCACCTATTTCAAATAAATTTGAAATGCGCTGTCAACAGCTGAGGGTGGCTACCGAAGGACCGGGAACAAACTCGCGTCACTAACAGAGTCACATTTTCGTGACTTTAACTTAGTGAAATTTCGATTCGAAAAACTCAGTTTCAGTTGCGGAACTCTGTCCTCAGTGGTGTCCCTCATAAAACTATTATGGCTGGACTTATAATGTTGCATTGAGTCAAAATATCAGTATTATAGACCTACAATATATCAAGGGTATTCTGTAATTGAAATTAGTATCAGATCTGAGAGGCGAGATCATTAGAGCGAGAAAATCAAAATATTGCCTCAAAAATCACCAAAATTGGGATGATGAAGTCGGAATAGGTGCCATTCTTTAAACGGCAGTAAATAAAGGGAATAGACTTACTAGAAGAGCTATAAGAAGGGCTGAAACAATCCTTACTGACTTTGATATTGAACGGGAGCAAATATCATGCTTTTCGTACCAAAACTTGGGTCCGAAAACACTTATTTATCTTGGGTTTTACCTGCACAAGCTTACCATGAACTAGAGATATTGGAAGAAGTATTGGAAGCCGACATTTGAGCTTAAAAATTGATATCAAAACCTGAATTTGAGCAAACAGTATTGCACATGCACAAGCATCAAGCAATTCATGACTAAAAACATCAGCAAAACCTGTATGTTGCTGGAGCAGTTCAGAGCATTGAATTGATGCTCTGGAGTGCTCTGACTGCTCTGGCTGCTCTGAAGCTGTAGGCGCTGATGGAATTGATTGCCAGCTGTCACAGAATGTCGGGCAAGTAATGTAAAAGGAAGGTGTTGCAACATGTTACAACACCTTCCTTTTATATCATATAACTGACAACTGGCAATATATATGTGGGAAACTGCCAGAATGTTGTATAAAAGGCGCCGCTGTTCAACTCCAAGTTGAACATTGAACTTGTACTTTTTTTCTTACTTCCTTCCAGTGTTGCAACTTGGTCCACATATATTTCCTCTCTTGGTAAGTTCTTATCGTATTTTCAGCATCAATTGACTAATATTTAGTAATTTCTAAAGGTTGTGGAGGCAGAAGCAGACTTAGAGAGTGAGAGACGGGGGAAACAGAAATTGGGAAACATTGACTAGCCACTTAGTAGTAGTAGAGTAGTACTTATGTTGACGGCGTGCGCGCTCATACAATAAATGATGCATATGAACTCGCTATTATTATTGCCTGGTTACCATGTGAAATTTCTCAATTAAAATTAAATGGGGCTCAAAAGTTTGCTGTGTCGAATGATGGGTGGTCTCCAGAGAGCGCCAGAGCACTCTAGAGCACTCTGGAGAACATAAATGTTTTGCTGATATGCTCTTCTTTTGCCTGACTCAGAGCACTCTAGAGCACTCTAGAGTAGAGATGGGCACGAATAGCGAATATTTGCAAATATTCACGGATATTTGGTATTCGTTATTCGTGAATAGAGTAATTTTTTTGACAAATATATTCATGACACGAATGTTTACTCGAGTGGAAATATCTGTTTCAGAACCACAAATATTCGTGGTCATTTAATCACGAATATTCATGAATACTTGTAGATAGCTAATACTTGACTTGGGCAAAGAAATAAAAACTTAAAAAGTACTTATAAGTTCACTATTGGTACTCAGTATGTATCAAAACAGCTACAATACATATATACAATTTTGGCATGTTCGGGAATCGAACTCAGCTGGTTAGCTATTGTCGGAAGGCCTGACCTTAATCCAGAGTCGGCGCCAACAACCACTTACAACCACTAAGCCATATGGACTTTGTTACATTTACCTAACCATACATGTATATACCTATCCAAACAATGTTCCAAAACTTATACTAAGTTTATTTATCCATAAATGTACTTAAACAGCTAAGTACATAAGTCAATTATAATTTTTTTTGAAGATAACTTTTTCAATGAATACTGGCTACCCAGAAAAGTAACCAGAATTTTTGCTGGCCAGCCTGGCACAAAAAATTCCGGTTACTTTTCTGGGTAGCGAGTATATTCGAGTATTTGTCCCGAAATACTTGTATTCGTGTATATTCGTTACTCGAGTGTTTATAACTGAAGATACTCGAGTATTTATCCGAGTATAAATAGTTGATTTTGTAAGTAAATATTCGTGACACGAATGACGAATATACTCGAGTACATATTCGTGCCCACGTCTACTCTAGAGCTACTATCCTTGCTCTGGGAGCTCTGGAGAGCTCTGGAGCACTCTGGAGTACATACAGGTTTTGCTGATAAAGCTGAAAAGGGGCATATCCATGAGTAAGAAGCATAAATGTACTTGGCAGCCATTCACGCAAAGATAGTGGTGGTTCGAAATCAAAATTTTGCCAAGTTCAACACATCAAAATGTGACTCGGTTCTTTATAAAGGTTTGGTACCAGCCGTTCTCCGATCCCGTAGGTCAGCAAGTATTTGTCTTTTTGCAAATTCGGAGACTGGTTCATGAGCCTACAGTGCCCGCAGGCACTTCTCCAACAGGTCTGTTTTGGGCAGAAAGAAATAGCTAAAATTATAATAAAAATAGTTTTGGAAGGAAACCACTCAAAAGAATGCGATTTACATTGAGAAAGAAACCGGTGCCACATTTGGCAATAATTTCCCCTGGTGTTCATTTTTGCAAGTCAGAATAAACAAAAATTTGTGCTCTCGGAACTCATTCTGCAGGCTGCAGAAAGGCTTATAACACTGTTTTTGAGCATTTTAATGTCATGCACATGGTCTGTATTCAGAACATGCTCTTATTTAACCAGCAAAGCCAGGTTTTGGCAATGGATGCATGTAAAACTGATTGAACGAAGCAGATGGACACGGAATAATGACACTGCATGGAATAACAGCCAATAAACTGGCTTTTTTTGGAGAGAAGGTCAAAGCTGTATTACTATATATGGAAGGCACCTTCCTAATTAGGGTATGACTAAGCAAAGTTCATTTTTCAATAGCAGTCCGAAAACCAAAACTCAAGCACTGGCTTAGTGAAGCACAAGCCAAGTAGAGCTATCCAAATGGAGTTGATTGCACCTATTTTTGGAAAAATTGGCCAGGTTTCACATGCTCTGAAAAGGTTTGAAAATTTTGTACTTTTTACGGTTACTCAGGTGATGGGAAGTGCCTGCAGGCACTGTACGGAAATCCTTGAAATTGTGATGCAATGATCAAAATAAATAAAATAATAGAAATCCTGTGTATCACGGTACAACATAAATGTAGCCCAAAATTGCATGATTTTAAATCAAATTTCACTCTTGAGAGCGTTATAAACATTTTAGAGCTGCAAAAAGAGCCAGATAAGATGATATGATGTTTGAATATGAAACTATATTGATTTACCATTAATTCTGTCATTTTGGGATGATTTCGCTGCAAACCTACTGTGTATTCAATTAAATTGTCATAGGATGGGCCAAGGAAAGGCATTGGCAGTAGACAGTGAGCTTGTAGAAATGATATGAGCATTTCACATGAGTTTTCCAAGCCAAAGAAGTTGCGATTGTTGCGATTGTTGTAAAAACACCAAGAACCTTGCTTGCACAGAAAAGCCTTGATACGCCGATTTTTTCGGCTAAGGCTAGAACTGCGCAGAACCAATAATCCTAGGTTCTGTTAGTAACAAAACATGGTCAATAAGAGAACTATAGTGAGCCCGAGCTGATAGTTAAAATCTACCTGAGGACATATTCTACCCAAGAGGTTGCAGAGTAATGGTACGCGCAATGGTACCATACTTAACTCTGTGAATGCACCTCAATCAAAGTCCTATGCGCGGTATGGTGTAGCGAGGCAAGCTTGTTGGATAACAAGTTGCTGACCGAGGCAGATAAACGAGCCCACATACCAGTTATACTAGGCTAGGTCATCGAAGGATATACCCAAGGGATTGAAGTCTTAACGAGGCATCGCTTCCGCGATCAGCTCACCGAGGAGTCTAAACTGACACTCAAGTTTATTAAACCAAGCAAGGTGGACCAAGATGAGGGAGTACCCTAACGGGTACCCTCAAAGTTGACGCTCGCTGGAAAGCACCCAGCCAGATAGCCGTGGCAGTCCAACACGACCACATGACCCACTTGCTGTAGCTACTTCTAGAGCATGGAAGGACCAAGGAGTGTTTCTATCCGAGCCTCAGTGTTTTACCGAGATCCATATGCTACCAGGCATCTAGACTCGAGACCGCGCGGAACTAGGGATAATAACCAGTCTCCCATTGGCAAGGAAAAACATAGAAATACTTCCGAGGGCTGTTCTGCTAAAGGAACTGGCGAGCCTTGTAAAAAGGCGAATGACTCGAGTCGATTCGGACCAAAATCCCAAAAGTTGACCCAATCGAGGAAGACAAACAAATGAGGCAGGAAAACATCGAGGCAAAACCATAGTATACATGCATATATGGACATTATTTATCTTTTTCTATTTTACTTACTCTGTTTCATCCTATCTTGCTCAGTTTCTCTCATTTTCCTATTTTCATATATCTCGCTCAGTATATAAGGGTAGCTATTCTATCTCGGAATGACAAGTTAGACTTGATACCTGAAACACAGTTCTATCTTAGTGATTCGTACATGCTCAGACGTGTCTGCATTGTCTTCTGCAACCTTTGAAACAGGTGGCCTTCTTGTAACCTCGATAATACTGAGGCAATTCATTCTACTTCCGCTATTAAGTCGAGCATTCCTGGTTTTCATCTCGAAGAGAGGTCACATCAGTCTTAGGACTGCAGGTGGAGCCTAACATGCACACCTTGACGAGCCCGTTGTTGATTAGGAAAGGTCTTGGACCCAAGTGTCGGCTTGGTCTAGTTTTAGAGAGGAAGCTTCTCGGAGTGTTACCTAGCTTTACCAACAGATTCTACCCCTTGCCCGCTCTTCACTGAGTGTGTTAAAAACGCCTACTCGAGTGACTTGCATGGCGGTTGTATAAGCTTGTTAGGTAACTCGCAGGAATCCCTGAGAGTTGGAGTATCATTGCGTGGCAACGTAAAGGCTCCCGAGATACGCAAAGTCGTTTGTTGAGTCGGCGTACTTGACCCGTGCTTTGGTGTTTGCTTTCCCCTCGATTAGTTCAGCGCGTCGTCATACGTTAGTTGGCTTTTCAAAACCTCCCTCCAAATATAAAACCTTGTTCATCGCACACTATCTGTGTCAACTGTCAAGTGCTTTTCTCTTCGAATCAATTAGTAGTCGGGGGAACCTTTGACAACCTCCTTCCTCGCATTAAATTAAACCTTTTGGATTGTATCGGGGTGATTGTTGTTTGGTTGGTTTTCATACCTAGCACAAATCTAACTCATCAGCATCTCCAACATCAGCAAAACCTGTATTTTCACTGGAGCTGCTGGAGCATCCAGAGAATTGAATAAGTCTCCAGAGAGCTCTGGAGAACTCTGGAGATGCTGGAGAGAACAACTGATTTTGAGAATGATCAGACTTTCCTTTTTTGGAGCTAGTCTGGCTGTCAGCCAGAGTAGCGCCAAAAATGATGGCCTCAAGTGCCCTCAACATAATGATGGTTGCTGTCAGCAACTCCTTGTGTCATCAACAATGCTGTAAACTATCAGGAAGTGATATAAAATGCATGGGCTTTCAACTTTCAAAGAAGATGAACTTGTATCTTTTTTTTCCCCTTCTCCCACTGTTGCAACGTTCCATCCTTTCACTGTAAGTTTCACTTTCACATAACATTGCTTTTTAGAGGTGATTTCCAGAAATGCAGAAGGGTTTGGGCAATGGAGGCAGATATCGAGAAGAGCACTATGGAAACATTGGGAGGGGAAAAACAGGAGACTCGTCCAGTACTTGCCACTTATTACTACTACATAATAATAATTGCTGCAGTGCACCTAAATATTGTCACAGTACATAAAAATGATGAATATAAAATTTCTATTATTAATGCATGGTTACACAACATGGACACTTGATTGAATAGCTCTCCAGAGGTCTCCAGAGGTCTCCAGAGGTTTATATTGGTCTCTGGAATAGGTAACCTTGCTCCAGCTGCTCCAGAAGCTACAGGCACTCTGGAGATCTCTGGAGACCACCCAGGTTTTGCTAATGAACTGCATAATAAACAGGGGTTGCATTGGCATAGAACTGTTTTAAGGACATCTAGCGAGCAGTTTAGAACCCATTCTTGACATCAAAAGGGACGGGATGTTGCATTATAAGCTGTCGGGAGAAAGCAGGTGAGAGTCAAAAGCAAAGATTTACTAAGTCAAAGTCACAAGAATGTGACTCGGTTAGTGACGCAAGTTTGGTACCAGTTGTCCTCGCTTGCTGGCACATTTCAAATCTATTTGAAATAGGTGATTTCTAGAACGTACTGGCCACGCGAGTCTAGCAAAATGCTGTAGGCGGGAGCTGTGAGCTTCAAATTTTTTTTTAAATTGCCCAGGGCTGGCGCCAAGCCGGCTCATGAGCCTGCGAAGCTGGCTTATGTGTTTATTTTCGGCTTCGGCTCGGCTCGGAGCTCATAGCCGGCTACGAGCCGGTTTTTCCTCAAGCCGCGGCAACACTAGGCCGGAGTATTCCATTTCAGGTGAGCTGAAATGGTAGTTGTTACCATTTCAGCAGTCCTGAAAACAGTTACTTCGGACGGCTTTGGTAATTAATATTTTCAGTCCGGCTGAAGCTGATTGCTTCAGATCCTGTTCGAAAAATGACATTTCGGCCTTTTGTGGATGGTTCAAACTTCAATTTGTCTGAATCCATTTCCTTCTTTAGTTCTTTGAGTTACTTATTTTCCACAATCCTCCGAAGAAGTACATTTCAAGTAGCAACGGAGAGAATTTATTTCCCATAATGCTACTTCAGTCTGACTGAAGCAAGGACTGAAGCATTATTATTGGCGGTGTGAGAGATACTTACAATAGTTTCAGTCTAGATAATTGCGCGAAATGTATTTCTGTAACTTTACTTGAAGGCATCCAATATTGTTCAAGCTTGATCTATGGAGAATAGTAACATGCGTCTACTGCTACCCCACATTCCACAAGCTCAACTTATT
Organism: Gymnopus androsaceus JB14; assembly: GCA_009733575.1. Lineage (NCBI taxonomy): Eukaryota > Fungi > Basidiomycota > Agaricomycetes > Agaricales > Omphalotaceae > Gymnopus > Gymnopus androsaceus. Next base: position 402,521 of record ML769391.1, read on the forward strand.
TTCACTTAGAATCACCTAAGCAGACCCTCAGAAAGCAGAAATGTTACGGTCAGAAACTAGAATCCTCGTAGATAGCACTTCGGGTCACCACTGGCAGGCTAGCTCCCACCAAGTTCTATCTCGAAAAGATTTCATTTACCAGTTGTAAATGATACAGATGCTCAGTCGACTCTGCTCGCTTTATCTCTTTGCTTCAACCTACAAAAGTCCCTTCCTCCTTATTGCCCTGTCAATGCCCCGACGCTATTCCAGAAGCTACGGGCCATACATATTCAGCAGCAAAATCAAGACACATTTATATTACACACCTGCAGCGTTCAAGCTGACTAGCATCCGCAGTGTCGACATGAATATCCGGAAGATCATCAACAGTCTGGTTAAAAACCATCACCGTCGAGCCGTTCGAGTACTTATCCCAAAAAGGAGTAATCGTAGGAAGTACTTTGTCATTGGGATCCTGTGAAACCACAAACGACAAAAAAGCTCCAGAAAAGGCGGCGAGGAATTGAGTGTTGTTGAATGCTGGAGTTGTTCCGGAGCTATGGAAAAGAAGGAAGGTTTCAGCAATACCCGTTGCGAGATACAGCGGATGCTCTACCTAGGGAAATAGAATGCCACATCTTCTCCGTGCGTTGCAGGCGGGATTGCTATGGAGAAGTAATTATCAGTATCTGTTGATCCTCCAGCGCGTTCAAAAACCCTACCAAATTGTCCCTAGGATGAGTAAGCTCGGTGAGACGTTGCTTTAGTCGAACAACACTACATACCTTCCACGAGCTATTCGGGAACGCGCTCAAGAGATAGAACGAAGGACAAATGAAGATGGCTACCAGACCATCATTAGCAATGGACAGTCAGTAAATGCGGGCTGGATTACTTACATTCAGCCATAATGGTATCATCCTGCTCAAGAGGCGTACCCAAAGACGCATAGATTTCAGCAGTCTCACTATCCTCCTTGGGTCCAAACTTGGGGAACAGCGTGCCCGCGTACAATGATACGTTTGTTATTGGGTTGGTCTGATTCACAAAGATAACACCTTCGTTGGTATTGGTGACGGCGAGCAATGCTTTCTGAGTAGATTATCACAGTCAGCACAAAAAGGCACTTGGGAACCAAGGCAGCCACGTACCCCATTCACTTTCCCTTGCTTCAAAGACTCGGTAGGACGTTGCGTGATGAAAGTTCCGTCGACTACAGGTACCCAAAGGAAAGTTCCAAAGAACGCATCTGCATTTATGTTGAAGTTTACTGTCTCAAGAACAGACGCGTTCACCCCCCGAAGACAAGTCAAAGAGTCATCTGCAGAGGAGCAGCTGGAATAGGACTTGTTAGCACAGCACGGTACGGCCGAACGTGTGTACAAGTACGAACTTGGTTTGAGCAACGACTTCTGAATAAAGCAGCTGTAAGGAAATTTTGTGTGAATGAGATGACGAAAACGGCTGAATCTCATGAAGAAGCGCGTACCTCGGGAATGGTATCATTGTACAAGTACTGAGAAGGTAAGAAAGTCGAGCTCGTGATGGCGCCTCGGAATAGCTGTGGGGATGTCTGTCCATCCTGAGCGACGACGTGTTGTAACACAGAGCCAGCACCTAAACAGATACGAGCGGGTTTTAGGGCACGAATAACCGGGATTTAATCCATACCTGCAGACTCTCCCCAAATAGTAACTTTCGTAGGGTCTCCACCGAACTGCGAGATCTAGTAAAAGTTTAAATTGTATATTGGAATGATACGGAATAAAGCATAGTGACATGGCTTTGTACCCATCGTAACGCGAAATCCTGGTCAACTAGAGAGCCACAGACGAGATAAAAAGAGAGTCAGACATAGCATGGCAGAAGTTACAAAATATACGAACGCAGTCCAGCGTTGAGGCTTCCATTTGCTTTAACCTCGGATCCGGGAAGGAAGCCTAATGATAGAGCATGTTCATATCCGAGTCCTATTCATGGAAAGAAGACGTACCGAAGAGGCCTAGTCGGTATTGGATGATGACTGCCACGATTTCGTTATTAGCTTCGCGCAATAGATCGGAACCTTCGAAAGTGTCTGCGCCGCCCATGATATAACTGATAACAAGCTCAGTGCATAGCGACAAATGTGATAGTTGTCGCATTGAACTCACCCGCCACCCTACTCAACAGCAACTTATCAGCAACATTCTGCGAGGAGCCGGTAAGCGCGTACATGGATCCAAACGAGCGTTGGGAGAGGCTTAGTAGGAATGGTGTCCCCGGGGAAATAAACACTGAAGGGTGAAGATACATCAATACATCTTAGGTAGATCATTGATACCATACATACTTCAAAAACAGACAATCTTCCGTTTGAGTTCCAGGTGCATCTGCCCTTCTAGCCAGCGAGCTTTGAGCTTCCAGAGGGTTAGTAGAAGCTTCTCCAGTGGGAGCTTGGAAGCATGGGTTAGGCTGCGTGTTGGCTTGCTGAACCCCAGCGCTATTATTATTGACTGGAGGTTGAGGAGCTCGCCAGCGCAAATCACCTGAGCAGCCGAAAAATTTAGTTCTAATAGTCGCGTATGTAGAAGAATATCCACTAACCAATAGGTGGCGCCGCATATCGCATACCCAAATAGTTGGTAACATTATTGACCGAATCAAATACTCCTTGGTATTGCGCGTAACCTAGATCGATGATGGGTACATCGTTGCTTGTGCGAGAGTGTATATGAGAGGAGAGCGAAGTTGTTGCGGATGCGAGAAAGACAGCAAGAAGCGACAATCCATGGCTAATTTTCGTCATTTTGGAACAAACGTTGTTCTCGAAGGCCCGAGTTGGTTTTTATAGCAATCGTTCACAAGAGCCAGCTGCTCCACGTCGGATTTTTGAATTTCGAGACATTCTGTGACACCAGACCTCGATTGATATCATTTGCAGTTGGTTGAGAGCGATCAGGTGAGAGCCAACGGTCCGCGCAGATTATTAATTAAGCGCCCATGCTTCTTCGTCTACTCAGTCTACGCGCAGCCTATGCGCGAGCTATTACCATCCGTGCAAAGTTTCAGCCAGATTCACAGAACGTCGACGCTCTTACTCCGAATTTCTATTAGGCCCTTCTGGAGTCTTTGGACATACCCGAGTCATCTCCCTTGAATGCACCCAAATGCCATCCCTCTCCTCTGTGCGCATCTTTGCTCTGACAACTATCACTTCCAAAATCTTTACGATAATTCATGACATGGACGACAACAGAAATTATACAGGGCATGCAGCCTAAGCAATGGGGAACTTTTCATGGATCCAGAGATCCTCCGTGTTTTGTTAGTGAACAACCCGAAAAGTACTCTCATCCCGAAGGAGTACACCTGAATATATGCAGAAACGGTTCGACGGTAGTCAGAGACACGAAGATGACGCAGAATGGGCAGGTGAACTCTGTTTACAGACCGGGTGATTGAATGTAAGGCAATGAGGCAGATGTTTGAATTACTATAACATCAGCTTCCTTGAGATTCGGGAATGTTCGCGCCGCTTCGTCACCCCTTCGTCAACGGCCTCACACTCAGACTCCCAAGATGATGAAAATTGGATTGTCTTTTCTTGTTATCTTTCTCGCATCCGCAACATCCCTCTCCTCCCATGTACACTCTTTGCCAACAAAGGATGTACCCATCATCGATCTAGGTTACGCGCAATACCAAGGTGTCTACGATTCGGTCAATAATATCACCAACTACTTGGGTATGCGATATGCGGCACCACCTATTGGTTAGTGGATACCATCCTACATACGCGATTTTTCAAGCTAAATACCATTGTAACTCTGTTTTTGCAGGCGATTTGCGCTGGCGAGCCCCTCAACCTCCAGCGAGCAATAAAAGCGCTGGTGTTCAACAAGCCAACACGCAACCCAACGAATGTCCTCAAGCTCCCTCCGGAGACGCTCCTACTAACCCTCTGGAAGTTCAAAACTCGTTAACTAGAAGGGCAAATGCACCTGGAACGGAACCAGAGGATTGCTTGTTTTTGAAGTAAGTAGGGTGTCGAAGCATTGATCTGCCTGATATGCACTCATGGTTCTTCGCGCCTCAGCGTTTATTTCCCTGGAGACACTATTCCTACTAAGCCTCTCCCAACGCTCGTCTGGATTTATGTACGCTTTTGCTGGTTATCTACTCCCTTGCCTCTGTCGCTAATATGCTATCTGATCCTTCCTAATGAAAAGGGTGGTGGGTGAGTTACGATAACTACCTACTTATTTTTCTCTGTTCTGAGACTGCTATCAGCTATATCCTGGGCGGCGCAGACCAATATTTAGGTTCCGACCTGTTGCGCGAAGCTAATAACGAAATCGTGGCAGTCATCATCCAATACCGACTAGGTCTCTTTGGTATGTCTTCTCATTAGCGAATCTAGCGAGTCGGATACTAACCTCATCTACTACTACAAGGTTTCCTTCCCGGATCCAAGGTCAAAGCAAATGGTAGCCTTAACGCTGGACTACGTTTGTGCATTTTGTAATTTCGGCCATGCTACGTCTGACTCTCTTTATTTCACTCTGTGATATAGTTGACCAGGATTTCGCGTTACGATGGGTACAAAACCATGTCAGTATGCTTTATTCTGTATCATTCCAATATACCAGCCTAAACTTTCACTAGATCTCGCAGTTCGGTGGAGACCCTACGAAAGTTACTATCTGGGGGGAGTCTGCAGGTATGTATAAATTTTAGTCACCCGCGGCCTAGAATGGTGACTGACTGCGTGTGTGTATTTGCTTAGGTGCTGGCTCTGTATTACAACATGTCGTTGCTCACGGCGGGCAGACATCCCCACAGCTATTCCGAGGTGCCATGACGAGCTCGACTTTCTTACCTTCTCAGTACATGTACAATGATACTATCCCCGAGGTACGTTCCTCTTCCTGAGATTCTGCCGTGTTTTTTATCATCTCATTCATACAAAACCTTCGTACAGCTGCTTTACTCGGAAGTCGTTGCCCAAACCAAGTTCGTATTTGCACCCACATTCGGCCGTACCGTGCTAAGAAGTCACGTTCTAGCTGTTCCTCTGCAGTAAATTCGTTGACCTGTCTTCGGGGGGTAAACGAGACTGTCCTTGAAACAATAAATACCAACATAAACCAGGGTGGTTTCTTTGGGACTTTTGTTTTCGTACCCGTAGTCGACGGAACTTTCATCACCCAACGTCCTACCGAGTCTTTGAAGCAAGGGAAAGTGAATGGGGTAAGCCGCCTTGATTTCTCCTAGTAGCTTTTTGTTGTTAACAATGCTTCTGATGGTGTCATTGCAGAAAGCATTGCTCTCCATCACCAACACCAACGAAGGCGTCATCTTCGTCAATCAGACCAATCCAATAAACAACGTATCATTGTATGCGGGCAGGCTGTTCCCCAAGTTTGGACCCAAGCAGGATAGTGAAGACTGCTGAACTCTATGCGTCTCTGGGTACGCCTCTTGAGCAGGATGAGGCCATTATGGCTGAATGTAAGTGCGAAGTTTGGAGCTCCCACTTGGTTTACTGTCTGTCATTTGCTAATGAATGGTTGGTCCCATTGGCCACACAGCTATCTTATTGTCCTACGTTCTATCTCTTGAGTGCATTCCCGAACAGGTCGTGGAAGGTGTGTAGTTGGAAGTACTACTGTTTGACTAGGACAACGTCTCACCGAACTTATTCATCATAGGGACAATTTGGTAGGGTTTTTGAGTGAACGCGTTGACTCGGAAGGGAAGACACTGATGATTACTTCCAGCAATCCCGCCCGCGACGCACGGAGAAGATTTGTACTACTATTTCCCTACTAGTAGGTAAGAAACCCGTTGTATCTCGCGAAGAAGGTATTTGCTAGACCTTCCTTAGCCTCTTTGGACCTCTTGCTATTTTCAACAACACCCAATTCCTCGCCGCCTTTTCGGGAGCCTTCATGGCATTCGTAGTCTCCCAGGATCCCAATGACCAAATAGTTCCTACGATTACTCCCTATTGGGATATGTACTCGAACAGCTCGGTGGTGATGGTTTTCAACCAGACTGCAGATGGTACCTCTCCCGATATTCATGTCGACAATGCGGATGCTAGCCAGCTTGAACGCTGCAGGTGTGTAATTGAGACGTGACATCTTGATTCTGCTGCTGAATATATATGATCCATAGGTTCTGGAACAGCGTTGGGGTGTTGACAGGGCAATAAGCGAAGAACTTTTGTGGAACTCGTCCTAAATGGTGGGCGCCGCAATAGGTCGGAACGTTCGAACTGGTCTGCGCCGCCTATGATATAATTGGTAACGAGCTCAGTACATAGCGATGTGATAGTTATCTCGCGTTGAACTCACCCGCCAACCTACTCAACAGCAGCTTGGATCAGCAATATTCTGCAAGGAGAAGGAGGAGCCTGTAAGCGCGTACATGGATCCAAACGAGCATTGGGAGAGGCTTAGTAAGAATAGTGTCCTCGAGGAAATAAACACTGAAGGCGTAAAGATAATTTTTGAACTTCGAGACATTCTGTGACACCAGACCTCTACTGATATCATTGTGATTTTGGAAACAAGTCCTGGTGAGTATTTGGCGGCGCGCTCGCAGTTGGTTGAGAGCGATCAGGTGAGCGAAGAGAACCAGGATCAGAGAATGAGCTTACGATACGGTGCGAGTCCGCGTTAACTGATTAAATAAGTGCCCATGCTTCTTCACTAGCATAATCGAGTCCTACTGTATCAGTGTATGCATGACCTTTTACCATCCGTGCAAAGCTTCAGCCAGATTCACAGAGCATAGACGATCTTCCTCCGAATTTTTAACATCCCCTTCTGTGAGGATCTTGGACATACCCGAGTCATCTCCCAATGCCATCCGACCCTCTCCTCTGTGCGCACCTTTTCTCTGACAACTATTATTTCCGGTGTTTCCTCATTACCAAAATCTTTATGATAACCCGACGGCCTCGGAGACAGAAATTATACACGGTATGCCGCCTGAATAGTGGGCCTTCAAGGACCCAACATCCTCCGTATCTTGTTGATGAACAACCAAAAAGTACTCTCATCTTGAAGGACTACACCTGGATCTATGAAGATATGCAGAAATGGTTCGCCGGTAGTCAGAGACACCCTTTGGTGAAGATGACGCATAATGGGCGGGTGCTACAGGTAAAACTCCGTTTACAGACCGTGAAGGGGTGATTGAATGTATATAAGACAATGAGTCTCATTGAGTCAATGAGGCACCGAATGTTTGAGTTACTATAAAGTCAACTTCCTTGAGAATGCTAGTCTTCGTCACCTCTTCGTCAACAGCCTCACACTCAGAGTCCCATAATGATGAAAATAGGATTGTCTCTCCTGTATCTCGCATCCGCGACGATAACCCTCTCCTCCGCAACTATACATCTCTCCCATAGGAGCACTAATACAAGCAACACTGCCAGCGCACCCATCATCGATCTAGGTTACGCGCAATACCAAGGAGTCTATGACTCGGTCAATAATGTTACCAATTATTTGGGTGTGCGATATGCAGCACCACCTGTTGGTCAGTAGACTTAGATCTACATAAGTACGCTAAAGCTAATCAAGTTCCACTACGCAGGCGATCTGCGCTGGCGAGCTCCTCAACCTCCAGCCAACAATAACAGCGTTGGTGTTCAACAAGCCAATACACAGCCCAACCCTTGTCCCCAAGCTCCCATGGGATTAGCTTCTACTAATCCTCTGGAAGCTCAAAGCTCACTCACTAGAAGGGCAGATCCACCTGGAACGGGACCAGAGGATTGCTTGTTTTTGAAGTATGTACGGTATCGAGAATCACTGATTTAATATAGATTAATGTAACTTCGCGCCTGCAGTGTCTATTTCCCCGGTGATACCATTCCTACTGAGCCACTTCCAACGCTCGTTTGGATCCATGTACGCGTTTACTGGCTATTTACTCCCTTTCATCTCGCTTACAAACTACCTAATCCTTCCTATCGAGTAGGGTGGCGGGTGAGTTCAATACGATAATTACTGCATATGTTGCTCTGTTCTGAGCTCGTTACCAGCTACACCGAGGGCTTCGCAGACGAATTTACAGGTTCCGACCTGTTGCGTGAAGCTAATAACGAAATCGTAGCAGTCATCATCCAATACCGACTGGGTCTTTTCGGTACGTCTTTTCCTTAGCCTCTTCCACGAGCTGGAAAATTAGGATATGAGCCACTACTAGGTTTCCTTCCCGGATCCGAGGTCAAAGCAAACGGAAACCTCAACGCTGGACTACGTTTGTATATTTTGTAACTTCAGCCATGCTATGTCTGACTCTCGTTTCATTTCGCTCTGTGATATAGTTGACCAACATTTCGCGTTACGATGGGTACAAAGCCATGTAAGTATGATTCTATTCCGTATCGTCCAACATATACATATAATTTTTTTTGCTAGATCTCGCAATTCGGTGGAGACCCTACGAAAGTTACTATTTGGGGAGAGTCTGCAGGTATGTGTTAATCCCGGTTATCCGTATCCTAATACAGTGACTGACTGCATGCCTTCGTATCTGTTTAGGTGCTGGCTCTGTGTTACAACACATCGTCGCTCACGATGGGCAGACATCTCCACAGCTATTCCGAGGCGCCATCACGAGCTCGACTTTCTTACCTTCTCAGTACATGTACAATGATACCATTCCCGAGGTACACTCTTCTTCATGAGATTCTGCCGTTTTTTTTTCATCTCATTCACACAAAATCTCCTTACAGCTGCTTTACTCGGAAGTCGTTGCCCAAACCAAGTTCGTTTTTGCACCCACATTCGGCCGTACCGTGTTAACAAGTCACGTTCTAGCTGTTCCTCTGCAGTAGATTCTTTGACCTGCCTTCGGAGTGCGAACGAGACTCTTCTTCAGACAATAAACACCAACATAAACGTGGGTGGTTTCTTTGGGACTTTCGTTTTCGTACCGGTAATCGACGGAACTTTCATCACACAACGTCCTACCGAGGCTTTGAAGCAAGGGAAAGTGAATGGGGTAAGCAGCTTCGTTCCTTAGTGGCTTTCTGTGCTAACTGTCTGCTCCGTGATAATTATAATGTACTCAGAAAGCTTTACTTTCCATCACCAACACCAACGAAGGCGTCATTTTTGTGAATCAGACCAACCCAATAACCAACGTGTCATTGTACGCAGGCACGCTGTTCCCCAAGTTTGGATCCAAGCAGGATAGTAAGACTGCTGAACTCTATGCGTCTCTGGGTACGCCTCTTGAGCAGGATGATGCCATTATGGCTGAATGTAAGTACTTGCAAATTTATCTGGCTGGTTTGCTTTTGCTGTCCATTCATTGCTAACGAATGATTCTCATTGGCCACGTAGCCATTCTCATTTGTCCTACGTTCTATCTCTTGAGCGCATTCCCGAATAGCTCGTGGAAGGTATGTAGTTGGAAGTTCGACCAGTGCAACGCCTCACCGAAATAATTCCATCATAGGGACAATTTGGTAGGCTTTGGAACGAACGCCTTGGAAGGATCGACAGATACTGATGATTACTTCCAGCGATCCCGCCTGCGCATCACGGACAAGATTTGGCTTACTATTTCCCTACCAGTAGGTGAGATATCCGTTGTATCTCGCGAAGAAGGTAGTAGGGTATCGCTTAAATCCTTCTTTTACATAGCTTTGGAACTCCAGCATTCAACAACACCCAATTCCTCGCCGCCTTTTCGGGAGCCTTCATGTCGTTTGTGGTTTCGCAGGATCCCAACGACAAAATAGCTCCTACAATCACACCCTCTTGGGATATGTACTCGAACGGCTCGACGGTGATGGTTTTCAACCAGACTGCTGATGATCTTCCGGATGTTCATGCTGACACTGCGGACGCTACTCAGCTTGAACGCTGCAGGTATGTAATTTAGACGTGTCTTGATTCTGCTGCTGAATACTCTATGTATGACCCATAGCTTCTGGGACAGTGTTGGGGTGTTGACTGGGCAATAAACGAGGAACTTCTGTAGCTCGTAGGTCTAGAATTGAGGCGAAGGCTATCTCGTCTTTTTTGGGCCAGTTCAAGCTCCTCAGGAAAGCCCAAAATTCTGAATCTTCTTTTGATGTGCTTAGTGACAACTTTCATATCCTTTACCTGGAATATGATCAACATTGTGAACTCTGCTCACACCATATACAATTCTTATGGGTCTGATTCTCACTGTTGCTGTTGCGAGTACCGTCAATTTGGTTACCGCAAGGCTCCTCTGAAGTGCGCCGCGAGTTACTTACTTATTCAATGATCCTAGCTACATAGGCATGATATCCTCACAATCTTGATCCACTGGTAAAGTATTTCTCATACTGAGATATTTATGACGGTTAAATATTACTAAGGACCAATGAGGGGATAGCCGCTGTTCGTATGCGATTATCTTTTCAATTTAGGGCCGTAATAAAACGAAGTCGAAATTCCATCTCCTACGACCAAGCTTCCCTTAGCAGAACCGTGTCCGTCAAGAATGAAGCTTCACGGTGCGTAATTATACTAAGATATCATTAGTAAACTGAAGCGACAGAGATACAGGCGAGTTTGAAGCCTCTGCTCACCCGAAGTCAACGCAAAGGTCTGCTGAGTAGCGATTTCAGGCAATTCCAATGTGAGCTGTTCATGTTCAAAAAACTTATGTATGCACATCGGTCGAGGAGAGCTTACCGGGCTAACCCCTCCAGTCCACGAAGTCAGAAACAGTCCACTCGTATGTTCCGTAAACCTACAGTACCCGAAGGGAATCTCAAGTTAATCAGACATTCCGACTCTGTGAAACAATTGAACCGAATCAAACCTACATGACATTTGTCCCAGTAGAGTCAGTAGGAGTCAAATCCCACAGCGTCGCTTCACCCGTAGACCCCACGGTTTGAGCATGGGGGGCCACTCCGTTGACTACTTGTGCAGTGGCGTACGAGAGGAAGGTGCCAGCTAGGCCGTTGGTGATGATGAACTGGTTGGTCGTGCCCGTAGGTATAAAGGTCCACTGATAGTAGATGTACATGAGAAATGTTAGCTCGTCGAACTAAGTACACAGGAATACGGAGAGAGCAGATAGACTCGGACAAGCACGCACATGCTGGTTAGTACCACCATTGTCCGAATCCACGGTGACTGGAGTCAGGTTGATGGAACTCCCGAAAGCGAGGTCCATAACTTGACTTTCGAAATTGGTGACAAGAAAGGTGCCTCCGGCGACGAGTGCGGTAAGATTGAGCAAGTTGACCATGTTTGTAGTATGTACTTGGACTCGTGTGGTAGAAGAATATCGTTTCTGGTTTGTTCTTATAAGATTTTGAACCTCGACCAAAGGCGATTCTCCTCAAATTCCACCGTTATATTCCTCTTACACGGTTTCAATTTGTCCCTGGTGGCCTGCGTCCTTGGGACCAAAATACTGGGGATGTTCCTAGAAACTAAAGAGCGAATGCTGAGCATGACCTACATTTGATTCGATCTTGGCAGACGTGGGCTTTGAACCTCGACCAAGGTGATTCTCCCAAATCCCACCCTTATACTTCTCTTATACCGTTTCAATTTGCCCCTGGTGGCCTTGTTCCTTGGGACCAGAATACTGAGGGTGTTCCCAGGAAACTAAAGGGCGAATGCTAAGCATGACCTACATCTAATTCGATGCTGTTGTCCTTGGCAGACTCTTTCAACGATGTTCCTCTTCGATGCTTCGCGAAAGGAACAAAGAATGTTGTTGGGGCTACCGAAGGGACATTCATCAGTGAAAGAACAAAGATACGCCAAAACTCTTACATATACTGCGATTTCACCAATACGTTCCACTACAAGGCAGCAAAACGAGTCCCTATTCCGGTCTAATTCATCCAAGGCCTCACCCAATGAGTTCAGGGCGCTCTTTCGACACTTCACATCGACTTGAGAGATCCTCATCCGCTATCGGCAGCTCTCGCAACACGCGTATCAAATCCGAAACATCCATCTGACTGACGCAGAGAATCTTTCGCGATCCAGCTACCACATCCCAACGTCGTTCCCAAGTTTCCGAACACTTGTTATGGGAACATGACAGATGTTTTCGAAGATTACGGCGGAAGCGTTCCCAGTGGTTCTAGTTCAGGGACCATGTGGAATCGCGTAGCACCAGCGTCGTTGAATGCTGGTCGAGTTCCTAGAGGTAAGCGTAGCACGCAGGACCAAGCTGAAGAACTTTGATTACATCTACGGGCAGAATCGCGGAGATACAAGGAGCTTCCAAACGTAGGGTGAGTGATCCATTTAGATGCGACCGTCTCGAACAAACCGATGTCTTCAGAGGTGGCAGCGGTTTCTACAAAAATGCAAAGAGTAGGAGAAGAGCAATTCCCAAAGGAGTCATTTTTCATGAAGTCGTGCTTAGCGGAAAGGGCAGTCGTAGGTGGGGTAAATTTGACAACTTGACGCCACTTCTGTAGCTGCGAAGGCTGTTCGATGGGCTGTGACAGCTCAGCTGGCCTATGATAACTTTGGGGTGGTAAAGATCATAGGTTGACGCACGATGCATGTATTGCCTATAGAAAAGTACTTGCATGTTACAGATAACGGACGCTCGTCGCTTGTCTCGGTACTGTGAACCAAGTCATCAAGGACTTCAGAGACCCTGGAGAATACGCGTTCCTCTTGACCTAGCATAGATATTAGGGATACACGAAAATCGAATATAAAGTAACACGCACCCTGAACAACGTATTAGCTATTAAATAAGTGACGTGCATCCCATCCGGTTCCAGGCTGGCTCGTTGTTACTGGGCATGGATCTCGTCTCCTTTTCCTTTGCTGCGTCCTCTTTATTCGCGTTATTCAACACCCTAATGGTGGCAGCATCAAGGTTAGGTTTCGCTGTCGCGAAGACGTCCGGGTTTGAGCGGCCACGCTCGGTTCTCTGTAGGCCTTCTCTCTGCTTGCCTTACTACTATCTATGATTTTCTTGCTCATCTTCAAACGCGATTGGAGAGGCAACTTCAAGCGAGTGGTTCTGGGTTTCTGTTTGAACGGTCACGGTCAAATGACGCGTCGTAAGGCATGAAACGTTGTCACCTCAGGAGTCTACTAGTGACCAATGTGCGCGCGAAAAGAGCTTTATTTGGCGAGGAGAATAATAAAGGATGAGAGAAATATTGCCTATAGTGCTCTCGCAGTGAGAGTGATGAGAACAATAAGCGCCCGGCTACTTCTTCTCATCCAATTCTCTTCTTCTCGTGGGTAGACCCACCTGACTAGTATTTGCATGTCCAGGTGCTGCAAGAACCGGAGGAACCATTCTCACAGACTGAATGTAAGGCAGTCAGGCGCCAACTGTTCAACACTTTTCTTGAGGATGAAGTTGTCGTCACGTTCAACGGCCTCAGACTCAGACTCCCAAGATGGTGAAAATAGGATGGTCTCTTCTCCATCTCGCATCCGCGACTATATCCCTCTCCTCCGCGACGATACACATCTCCTCTCATAGGCACATTCAGACAAGCAACATTGCCAGTGCACCCATCATCGATCTAGGCTACGCGCAATACCAAGGAGTTTACGACTCGGTCAATAATGTTACCAGCTATTTGGGTGTGCGATATGCAGCACCACCTATTGGTCGGTGGATTCAGATCTACATAAATACGCTAAAGCTAATATTATTATTCCACTGTGCAGGCGATCTACGCTGGCGAGCTCCTCAATCTCCAGCCAACAATAGCAGCGCTGGTGTTCAACAAGCAAACACACAGCCTAACCCATGCCCCCAAGCTTCCACTGGAGACGCTTCCACTAACCCTCTGGAAGGTCAAAGCTCGCTCACTAGAAGGGCAGATGCACCTGGAACGGGGCCAGAGGATTGCTTATTTTTGAAGTATGTATGGTGTCGAAACATTGATCTACCTGATATGTACTCATGTGTCTTCGCGCCTTCAGTGTTTATTTCCCCGGGGACACTATTCCTACTAAACCTTTCCCAACGCTCGTCTGGATTCATGTGCGCGTTTACAGGCTATTTACTCCCTTTCCTCTCGCTTACAGACTACTTAATCCTTCTTATTGACTAGGGTGGCGGGTGAGTTCAATACGATAATTAATACATACGTTTCCCTGTTCTGAGCTTGCTTCCAGCTATATCTCGGGCGGCGCAGACACTTTCGAAGGTTCCGACCTGTTGCGCGAAGCTAATAACGAAATTGTAGCAGTCATCATTCAATACCGACTGGGTCTCTTCGGTACGCCTTCTTTCCATGAATTGGACTCAGATATGAACCTCCTCTACCACTACTAGGTTTCCTTCCCGGATCCGAGGTTAAAGCAAACGGAACTCTCAACGCTGGACTATGTTCGTATATTTTGTAGCTTCAGCCATGCTATGTCTGACTCTCTTTTCATTTCGCTCCGTGCTATAGTTGACCAGGATTTCGCGTTGCGATGGGTACAAAGCCATGTCAGTATGGCTCTATCCTGTATCGTCCCAACCTACACATCTCAATCTTTGCTAGATCTCGCAGTTCGGTGGGGATCCTACGAAAGTTACTATTTGGGGACAGTCTGCAGGTATGTATTAATCCCAGTCATCCATGAGCTAAAGCAGTGACCGACTACGCGCGTGCGTATCTCATCAGGCGCCGGGTCTGTGTTACAACACATCGTTGCTCAAGACGGGCAGACATCCCCACAGCTATTCCGAGGTGCCATCACGAGCTCGACTTTCTTACCTTCTCAGTATTTATACAATGATACTATTCCCGAGGTACGCTCTTCTTCATGGGATTCTGTCTTTTTAGTTATCTCACTCACACAAATCTCTGACAGCTGCTTTACTCGGAAGTCGTTGCCCAAACCAAGTTTGTAGCTTGACACTCACATTTGGCCGTACCGTGCTAAAAGGTCACGTCCTAGCTGTTCCTCTGCAGATGATTCTTTGACTTGTCTTCGGAGTGTGAACGAGACTCTTCTTGAGACAATAAACACCAACTTAAACGTAGAGGGCTTCTTTGGGACTTTTCTTTTCGTACCCGTAGTCGACGGAACGTTCATCACGCAACGTCCTACAGAAGCTTTGAAGCAAGGGAAAGTGAATGGGGTAAGCTGCTTTGGTTCCCAAGTGGCTTTTTATGCTAACTGTGACGATGTACTACTCAGAAAGCGTTGCTCGCTGTCACCAACACCAACGAAGGTATCCTCTTCGTGAATCAGACCAACCCAATTACGAACGTGTCATTGTACGCTGGCACGCTGTTCCCCAAGTTTGGGCCCACGCAGGATAACGAGACTGCTGAAATCTATGCGTCTTTGGGTACGCCTCTTGAACAGGATGATGCCATCATGGCTGAATGTAAGTGCGACTTTTGAGACTTGGTTTGCTCTCTGTCCGTCACTAATGCATGGTTGGTCGGTCGCGCAGCTATTTTTATTTGTCCTTCGTTCTATCTCTTGAGCGCATTCCCGAATAGCTCTTGGAAGGTATGTATTCCTGTCACTTCACCAGAGTGATATCTTACGGTGGTAATTCATCTTAGGGACAATTTGGTAGGCTTTTGAACGAATTCAAGAGATCGACAAACACTGACGGTTGCTTCTAGCAATCCCACCTGCAACACATGGAGAAGATCTAGATTACTATTTCCCTAGGTAAGATCATGGTTCGCGAGGCAGAGAGGCCCCGGGTTTCGCTCAAGCTGCTTGTTCTAGTTCGGGAACTCCAGGATTCAACAACACTCAATTTCTCGCTGCTTTTTCTGGCGCCTTCCTGTCGTTTGTGGTCTCGCAGGATCCCAACGACAAAATAGCTCCTACAATCACTCCCTTTTGGGATATGTACTCGAACGGCTCAACGGTGATGGTTTTCAACCAGACTGTTGATGATCTTCCCGATATTCATGTCGATACTGCGGACGCTAGTCAACTTGAACGCTGCAGGTGTGTATTCTAAATTAAATGCATGTCTTGATTCTGCTGCTGAATTTGTATGGTCCGTAGTTTCTGGAACAGCGTTGGGGCGTTGACAGGGCAATAAGCGAGGAATTTTTCCGAGTCTTAGGAGACGATTGAAGCGAAGAATTAAAGTAAGCTCAGTGGACTTTGATTCAGAAAATGGAATCTACTCGGGAAAAAAGTTCGAGGGGGCTACAGTGCCCGCAGGCACTTCTCCAACAGGTCTGTTTTGGGCAGAAAGAAATAGCTAAAATTATAATAAAAATAGTTTCGGAAGGAAACCACTCAAAAGAATGCGATTTACGTCGAGAAAGAAACCGGTGCCACATTTGGCAATAATTTCCCACGGTGTTCATTTTTGCAAGTCAGAATAAACAAAAATTTGTGCTCTCGGAACTCATTCTGCAGGCTGCAGAAAGGCTTATAACACTGTTTTTGAGCATTTTAATGTCATGCACATGGTCTGTATTCAGAACATGCTCTTATTTAACCAGCAAAGCCAGGTTTTGGCAATGGATGCATGTAAAACTGATTGAACGAAGCAAATGGACACGGAATAATGACACTGCATGGAATAACAGCCAATAAACTGGCTTTTTTTGGAGAGAAGGTCAAAGCTGTATTACTATATATGGAAGGCACCTTCCTAATTAGGGTATGACTAAGCAAAGTTCATTTTTCAATAGGTCCGAAAACCAAAACTCAAGCACCGGCTTAGTGAAGCACAAGCCAAGTAGAGCTATCCAAATGGAGTTGATTGCACCTATTTTTGGAAAAATTGGCCAGGTTTCATGTGCTCTGAAAAGGTTTGAAAATTTTGTACTTTTTACAGTTACTCAGGTGATGGGACAAGAGGTGACGAGGATTCTAAGCGAACACACTGTCCCACGCTAGACAGAGGGTATGAAAAAGGAAGGAGTCCAGGTCGGGTCCATCGGCAAATCACTGCCACTGTCAACCCAGCTGTCATGCCGTTACAATTACAATTATGCGTCGCGTCAACGTCGTGTTGTGCTGAACGCCATGAACGCGTCTCAGTTGCACTCAGAATGAAAGAATTTGGCTCAAACTATGTACTGGTATGTACTGGTATTAGGATGCAAAGTAAAGCTAAACAAAATATTACAGTTGTAGCCTATGATTCAGCGCCTTCTTATCTGTATGTGCGCGCGATGGTGTAACATCATCAGGTACAGCTGACCTCTTCTTGGTCGGTGTCGTATGCGTGACCTGTGCAGGTACAGACGACAGACGCACCGATAACTCGATTAGAATAGCGGAAAGTGACTCATTCCGTGAAATTGTAACCTTTGGCTTTGGTTTCAGTCGTATCCGAGGCTTTTCAATTGCAGAATTGACATCGGAATGTGAGTTGGTAGGAGGGGTAATGGTAGCGGTAGAATGTGACTTTGTGGAAGGGGCAGCGGTGGTGGTAGATGCGGTGGCCGTAGAAGGTAATGCAGAGGCAGAAGTATATGGTCATTGTTGGGCTGATTGTTATAGACATTATGTACAGGATTCGAGTTGCATTTTTGAGAAATTAGAGCGGTAGATTCGCGCCATTTCGTGTCGTTGAGACGCGTTTAGCGCGACGCGCAATGAATAAGGACAACACAGGGAGTAATTTTATCCTGACTATGGCACATGACGGCTGTCAACCCAGCGGCAGTGGTTTGCCGATGGATTCAGCCTGGACTCCTTCCTTTTTCATACCCTCTGTCTAGCGTGGGACAGTGTGTTCGCTTAGAATCCTCGTCACCTCTTGTGATGGGAAGTGCCTGCGGGCACTGTAGCTTTGTGAAAGACTCAAAGAGGTTGACTGAAAAGTGTTTACCGACCGAAGGTTGAATGAATCGCGATTTAATTGAGCTCAGTCGTTGGAAGAGAAGTGTAGCAAAATCGTAGTGGTGATGGTTGATTAAGTACAAGAAAAATACAAAGGACTACATCGTGGTCAAAACAAAAGCAGCGGTTGCAGTTGCTGAGAGCGATCAGGTGAGCTAAGGCGACTGAGAGTCTAATAATTAAGCGCCCAGCTTCTCACTTCCTAGTCCTACTAGTACTATGCGTGCGCTTTTACCATCCGTGCAAAGCTTCACGTAGACGATCTTCCTCCGAATTTTTATTAGCCTATCCCGGAGTCACTCCAGACCTCGGATATGTTTTACACCCTACAGTCATCTCCCAGCCCAAATGCCATCCCCTCTTCTCTGAGCGCATTTTCCCTCTGAACAACTATTGCTATCCGTTGGTTCAAGGTTGGGACTTTCGATACATTGTGCATTGTGTATCTGGCCTTTGGCGCGTTCAATTGAATGATAGACGCGAGGCTATGCTTCTTCATTGTATTCTTACGGTATTATTCTTAATTCTTAATATCATTTGGTTGCACCGGTGAATGATGAATGAAAGATGTTCATAGAGTTTCCCGGCTGTTTGAAGATTGGCGCTCTTTCTGCTGGCAAGTCGCATTTTCTTTCATACCCCCACTTCCCCTGCCTTGCATGTCTACGTCAGACGCTGAATACTATGTCCCTCACTCCGTAAGTGTATCCTGAATCCATTTACCACGTTGCTCACGGTAACGTGTAGTTATCTGAACCGATTCAACTCCTGCCAATGACTCGCAGCGTACGCTCATTCCTCCTTCGAATCACGTCTCGATTTGAATTCTCCTAACCAAGACTGTGACACCTTCCACAATATCAAATACGCGCAGGCTGCAAGTCTGGCCCTGGGCTCTGGTTCTCGAGAGGTGGATAGAGAAACTACACAGGAATGGGCGAATCGCTGGGAGTCTAAATGGGAGCTGTTTCGCGAGGCTGCTCAAGATGGGATCAGGGAGCAGGTGTTTGTAATAGCTGACAAGGGCTTGCAATCGGTGAAGGAGCGTGTTGAGTGGCTGGTGAGCTCTTTCATCCCAAATCGTGCATTTACTAAACTCCTCAGGATTCAGAGCTGCAGAGAATAATGGATAGATCCAAAGAGGTGAGTTGTTCATATACGATTTGCGAGTATTGCGGTAGTAGTCTAAAATCAGTCAATATACAGATCCAGTCGCAGCCAGAACCTGAGATAGCTACTGGGTGCAAGCTACTTATATCACTGATTGAAGAACATTTGGACATCCTTCGATTCATTGTGGGTGGATATTTCACGTACGGAATCCCTTCTGCTAATTAATACGCGCATCAGCCCGAAGAAGATATGCCTGTGGGTCAGGGATCGGTTTGTGCTCAGCATGTACTACTTGTTCTGACTATAACGTGACTTTGTAGCTGATGATAGTGGAATTGGTCTACCAATTTGCGCAACAATCCTTCAACCACATAATTACAACACAAAACTTGAAAATGCTCACTGCAAAAAATAGGTCTCGGCCAAAGGATGGCATCAATATTGCAGTGTCGGACGAAACCCACCAAATTTCTCGGAATTTAGAAGGACAGCCTGCACATCCTCAGAGCGTGATTATAATGGAACCGACAAATTCTTATAGCTCAACGAGCATTATTATGCCGCAACCACCCCATGATATTACTTTTGCTCCAGCGATCCCCATTTCTACAACACAGCGTCCCTTCAACGACCCTCATGATATAAAATCACAAAGCACTCAGACTTCTCACCAGTAAGCACAGACACATTCTACTGTTGTGTTTATTAAATAATATGTTAGGACGACTCTAGCTGGCCTCCTTACCATGGGATTTTTTGGCGCCTCCATTGCGTGGTCTACAGTGTTTAGCGGCACACGGGGGAACCTCTGGGTGATTTCCTGGTCGGCGTCTTCATTTCTCGTCGCAACTGTTTGTGCCGCTGGGGGGACAATACTCGCAGCTAGCGAAGAAAATATTGTTGAAAAGTATCCGGAGGTCCGCTGGGTTGTGCGACTGCTCAGTCGAGCGTCATCCACACATATTTTTGCTGGGATCATGCTGCTGTGTGTTTCGATCCTGTTGCTGGATTCAGTGGAAGATGTCGTTCCAGTCGGGAGAGGTGGGATGATAACCATTAGAGTTGCGGGTGGATACGCCCTTCTGTGGAGTTTGGTAAGTTTGGTTATTTCTGCGGCTACTTGGTATAGATATACTCGACCAAGTACATTTATTTAAAATTAATATGGTGAGGAGGACGCGCACCAATTTTTTCAAGAGGCCGAACAAATTTGTATGCTCCGCTCTATTTTTTGCACAGAAGTGGTAAGGGTGCACCTGGAAGATACCGAGTCGAACTCGATGCCATCGCTCTTTGTCTGTCAGATAAAGAATTGAGCATTTTCATGCACTTTGGGAAGATTATACCTACCAAATCTCACGCGACTCTTCATTCCTTTATGAGTTTCGAGGGGTATATTTACGTGGAGATGGTTACTTCACGATGGATCAGTCATGACTCAACGCTGTATGCAAGTTGGATGCGGGGGTGGTGGAGTGTTCAAGTTCGAAGTCCCAATATCATGGGACTGCCTTCACATCTCGTTGGTGAACAAGCAAAAAGTATTCTCATCTTGAAGGAGGCACCCAAATAGAAATGGTTCGATGGTAGCCAGAGACACAAAGAATGCTTGTTCACACTGCTTTTGCACTTTGTTTCAGAAACCATCCTCACAAGCTGTGAAGATGAAGTTGGACGCTAGGCAGGCACCAAACGTTTGACTGTTCTGCAATTGAGAATTTTGGCGCTGCTCTGTCTTCATCATCTCTTTGTCACCAGGCTCACTGAGCTCAAACTTGCAAGATGATGAAAATAGATTTCATCAGCAAAACCTGATAATTGCCATAGTTGCCATAGCAAGCCATAGCAATTCAGAACTATGAACTGCTATGAACTGCTATGGGTAGCTATGAGGTCATATGAGCCTGCAGATTTATATTGTCCTTTGACATCCATAGCAGCTCATAGCAATCCATAGCTCTGGAGAGATGGGGACCTTGCTATGAGTGCTATGAGTGTTACACCCAGGTTTTGCTGTGATTTGTCTCTTCTGTATCTCGCATCTGCGATGATATACATCTCCTTCCATAGAACACTCATACAAGAAACACTGCCCGCGCACCCATCATCGGTCTAGGTGACACGCAATACCAAAGAGGTACGCTCTTCTTAGATTCTGCCGTTTTTGTTATTTCATTCACACCAAACTTCCTTCGAAGTTCTTGTTTCTCAAGCTTATGAGGAGAGCTTCCCGTGCGTCATCATACGTAAAGTCACTTGATCGCTCTCAACCAAGTTGCCGACACCGCCAAACGATCACCAGGACCAGAATCACAGTAATATCTCAGTCGAGGTCTGGTGTCACAGAATGTGTCGAAATTCAACGTGGAGCACCTGAACGGCATAAGTATAAAAGTAACTCGGGCCTTCGAGAACAACGTTTGTCCCCAAGATGACGAAAGTTAGCCATAGATTGTCTCTTCTTGTTGTCTTTCTCGCATCCGCAACAACATCCCTCTCGTCTCAGATGCTTTCTCGTGCAAGCAACGATGTACCCATCATCGATCTAGGTTACGCGCAATACCAAGGAGTCTTCGACTCGGTCAATAATGTTACCAACTACTTGGGTGTGCGATATGCAGCACCACCTACTGGTTAGTGATACCCTTCAGATCTACAAATAAGTACGCTAAAGCTAATACCATTTTAACTCTTTTTTTTTTTTTTGCTGTGCAGGCGATTTACGCTGGCGAGCTCCTCAATCTCCAGCCAACAATAACAGTGTTGGTGTTCAACAAGCTAACACACAGCCCAACCCATGCCCCCAAGCTCCCACCGGAGACGCTCCTACTAACCCTCTGGAAGCTCAAAGCTCGCTCACTAGAAGGGCAGATGCTCTTGGAACGGGACCAGAGGATTGCTTGTTTTTAAAGTATGTATGATATCAGCCCATTGACCTGCTTGATATGTGCTCATGTATCTTTGCGCCTCAGTGTTTATTTCCCCGGGGACACTATCCCTACTGAGCCTCTCCCAACGCTTGTCTGGATTCATGTGCGCCTTTTACTCCCTTTCCTATCGCTTACAGGCTAATTAATATGAAATCCTTCCCTTTGAGTAGGGTGGTGGGTGAGTTCAATACAATACTACATATGTTGCTCTGTTCTGAGCTTGTTGCCAGCTATATCATGGGCGGCGCAGACGAATTTTCAGGTTCCGATCTGTTGCGTGAAGCTAATAACGAAATCGTAGCAGTCATCATTCAATACCGACTGGGTCTCTTCGGTACGTATTCTACTCAATTAACTGGACGACCTCTACTATTACTACTAGGTTTCCTTCCCGGATCCGAAGTCAAAGCAAATGGAAGTCTCAACGCTGGACTGCGTTTGTCTATTTTGTAACTTCTACCATGCTATGTCTGACTCTCTTTTCATTTCGCTCCGTGTTATAGTTGACCAGGATTTCGCGTTACGATGGGTACAAAGCCATGTCAGTATGATTCTATTCCCTATCGTCCCAGTATACACATCTAAATCTTCGCTAGATCTCGCAATTCGGTGGAGACCCTACGAAAGTTACTATTTGGGGAGAGTCTGCAGGTATGTAATACCGTATGTATTAATACCAGGAATGTTGACTGACTGCGTGTGTATTTGCTTAGGTGCTGGCTCTGTGTTACAACACGTCGTTGCTCAGGACGGTCAGACATCCCCACAGCTATTCCGAGGTGCCATCACGAGCTCGACTTTCCTACCTTCTCAGTACTTGTACAATGATACTATCCCTGAGGTACACTCTTCTTCATGAGATTCTGCCATTTTAAGTCATCTTATTCACACAAAATCTCCTTACAGCTGATTTACTCGGAAGTCGTTGCCCAAACCAAGTTCGTATTTGCATCCACATTCGTCCGTATCGTGCTAAGAAATCACGTTCTAGCTGTTCCTCTGCAGATGATTCTTTAACCTGTCTTCGAGGGGTGAACGAGACTGTCCTTGAGACAATAAACACCAATATAAACGCAGATGGTTTCTTTGGGACTTTCGTTTTCGTACCCGTAGTCGATGGAACTTTCATCACGCAACGTCCTACAGAGGCTTTGAAGCAAGGGAAAGTGAATGGGGTACGTGGCTGCCTTGGTTCCCAAGTGGCTTTCTGTGCTGACCGTCTGGTTCTTGATAATATACTCAGAAAGCTTTACTTTCCATCACCAACACCAACGAGGGCGTTAATTTCGTGAATCAGGCAAGCCCAATCACAAACGTATCACTATACGCAGGCACTCTGTTCCCCAAGTTTGGACCCACGCAGGATAACGAGACTGCTGAAATCTATGCGTCTTTGGGAACGCCCCTTGAACAAGATAATGACATTATGGGTGAATGTAAGTAATCCAGCCCGACTTGGTTTGCATGTACTGACTGTCCATTTCTAATGGTGATCTCGTAGCCATCTTTATTTGTCCTTCGTTCTATCTCTTGAGCGCGTTTCCGAATAGCTCGTGGAAGGTATGTAGTTAAAACTACTGCGTTCGACTAGAGCAACGTCTCACCGAGCCTATTCATCATAGGGACAATTTGGTAGCGTTTTTGAACGCGTTGAATGGATCCCCAGATGCTGATGATTACTTCTACATAGCAATCCCGCCCGCAACGCACGGAGAAGATGTAGCTTTCTATTTCCCTAGGTAAATCATCCGTTGTATCTCATGAAGGGTATCGCTGAAATCTTCCTTTCTTTGCATAGCAATGGAACTCCAGCATTCAACAACACCCAATTCCTCGCCGCCTTTTCAGGAGCCTTTATGGCGTTCGTAGTTTCGCAGGATCCCAACGACAAAATAGTTCCTACAATCACTCCCTCCTGGGATATGTACTCGAACGGCTCGACAGTGATGGTTTTCAACCAGACTGTTGATGATCTTCCGGATGTTCATGCCGTTACTGCGGACGCTAGTCAGCTTGAACGCTGCAGGTGTGTAATTTAATTGTGTCTTAGATTCTGCTGCTGAATACTCTATGTATGACCCATAGCTTCTGGAATAGCGTTGGGGCGTTGACAGGGCAATGAGCCAGGATTTTTTGTCGGACTGATAGGTGACGATGGAGGTGAAGAGGTAAAATAAGCAGACTGGACTGAGATTATTTATAGTTAGTAAATGAAAGTATTCGAGAAAAAGTCGACAGGAGATCCGCCCAGTAGAGGCTGACTGAAAAAGTATTTACCTACGAGGTTTTTGGTTTTCGACTGGCAACCTCCAGAGAAACTGCGAAGTGCCCAGTCGGTCTAGATATCTCGTCTTCAATTTCAAGCTCGAGGCCGTTTCATGGAGCGGTAGCAAGTAAGATAGTAATACAAGTGATATGATTATTAAACGAGTATGTACCGTGCAATCTGGGTTTAGTGCCCTTGTCTTCTTTAACCACCGCTACAAGCTTCCACAATATTCCTCCTGATCTCCGCGATGCCGAATAAAGGTCTGTATATCACACTAGTCAGTAGCGGTGGAAGACACACCAACTTTGCCAATTCCTGGGATGAAACCCCCACTCCGCCAGTCCCCGTTTCGTCCAGACAGCGCCTTACCGTCTCGTAGATGTCACTCGTTGACTGTTCGACGAGAGGGCGCGTTTCTCCAGTTGGCAAGTGCTTGAGGGTGTCCGCTTTGGTGAACACAGGTTGAATTTGTGTAATGCGAGGTAGACGCGGAGTACCGCTCTCCACAGATAAAGCCCAACTCGAAGAGAGAGACTGAAGGATCATCCTAGAAAGATACGAGAGCATTTCCAAATCCAATTTAGTAGGCCGGTGCGAAGCGTTGAAAGTCATGTATATACGCCGCAATCTGCAATTTCAAACCACTGTAAGCTCAGAGGAGGACGAAGATGTTCTGAACGTACGCACTCTGCCCTATCCTGTATATAAGAGTCAACCAACCTGCCCCATTCTGGGCGCCCGCGGTAGCCGTACCCGGGAGCATCCACTAGGATAAGTTTTCCCGGGGAGGGACCAACACGAAAAAAATCCAGACTTTTCGTTTTTCCCTACAATGAAACTTCTGTAAAGAACCAATCAAACTAGCGATAGAATCGCACGTACAGGAGTTTTGCTACTTTTTATCAGATCTTTGCGCCCCAGTACCGCATTGAACAAGGCTGATTTTCCGGAATTGGCACGGCCTGGAGTAGAGTATGCTCAGTTTTTTCAAATTTCAAAAGGCAGTCGAAGTATGTACCAATGACGACGACCTAAAGTTAGGTTTAGCCATCAGGTATTTCCTGCGGAGAGGAGATTCTTCAAACCTCAGGAAGCCCGTTGAATTGAGGAAAGAGCTCTGTCTGTCCCTTGAATGACAGAGGGTACTGTTGTTTCTCTTTAGGCGCAGTGAAAGACTCTAGTAATTGTCCAGTGGGATATTTGAAGATCTCCGGGGAGATTTCAGTGGATGATATATGCCTTTTGGTGATCTGCGATGAGGCTGTTCGAGTCAAAACATGGCGGTAGAGAAAAGAGCTCATAAGCGCCCTTCTTCAAGTTCT
Source organism: Gymnopus androsaceus JB14 (assembly GCA_009733575.1). NCBI lineage: Eukaryota > Fungi > Basidiomycota > Agaricomycetes > Agaricales > Omphalotaceae > Gymnopus > Gymnopus androsaceus. The sequence goes on from ML769391.1 coordinate 427,911, forward strand.
GGGCGCTCAAATTCCTGGCCGGATACGGAATTTGAGCCGCCTTGTGTTTTCCCCCTTGATCTGCTAGCATCCTTTGTATTATATTTTATTCGACTCTATTCTTACCTGCAAAATCATCACGCAAATTTTTACCTCAAGCGAGTACTTGAAGCCAGCTGGAAATGATATTTGGATAGAAGGTGCGTAAGTTTGAAATGATCTACGTGCGTCAACAGACTGATTCACTGAACCCTGGCCGATCTAGTCAGTCATTACACGCACGCTACACATAAGTACGATGAATAAATCTGCTACTTCTGTTACTCCTGGAATTCTTGGTGTACGTTTCTTAATTGCACTTGGGTTAGAAATAGTTCACTGACCCTTAAGCTTTCTACTTTAGTTGAATGCGCTCGATGCCAGAAACCAACATCTTCTAGCCCTCGATTCTCCCAAGAATCTTATCGGTATCAACCTTCCTTGCGGGCTTCCCGCAGAGCTCTGGAACATCATCATGGATTGTCTGCACGATGATAAGGATTCCCTACGGTCATGTCTCCTCGCATGCCGCTCCTGGGGCCATTTTTGTCGGCATCATGTTTTTGGGACGTTCACCTGGAATGCCTTGGACCACGACTCAGACACCAAAATCGACTTCGAATCCGAGTCAAACTTGTTCCACCCCTGTCCTCAATACGTGCGACATCTGGCTATCAACGGTTATGGCTACGGGAGCGGTAGCTTTATCACAATCAATGATGACGACTCTATCCCCGAGGACTGGGACAGGGACATGAACACAGTTCATGTTGATGATGGATGGTTACTGCCATTAGCCGAACGACTAGACGATTTCGTCTCCGTAGTACATCTCGAGGTGGACTCAGTTGACTGGGCTGATATGTTCGGAACACACGCATGGGACACATTCTCCTCTTCCACCAAATTCCTCTCTCAGATACGAAGCGTCGATTTTAGCAACATTCCTCTCCAACCGTTCCAATACCTCCTCGATAGCATCTGCCTGTTCCCCGCCTTGGAGAGGCTTGATTATCTACCGTCCCATGTAGATCTCGACTGTGATGAAGTTGAAGGTGTCGATTATAAATCGTATGCACCTCCCAGCTCATGGAATGCGTTTTCTACCGCGCACGCACCCCTGCAATTGCCCACCAGCGGTTTTTGGACTTGGCTTTCCGCGGTTGGATTCACGTCTCTTCAAACGATTCGTTTGGACAGCGTGCCTACTTTGGATCTTCCCTTATTGTCTAGGTATCTTTGTCTTCTCGGTGGATCCTTGAAAGACTTTCGCATTCGTTTTGTTAAGCCCCGTGATATCTGTGCGTAGTCCACTCCCATTCTCTCTCTCTTATTCACCACGACTGAAGATACATGTCCAGATGATTTTGTTGAATCCGCCGCGCTGGTTAACAGCACCGGTCTTGAACATCTGGAAATCATCGGTCTAGTTCGTCAGAATTGTAATGGCCAGATTTGGATGGGAGAAGAGTCCTTGTCCCTCCTTTCGGTCGTTCATGGCGCCGCGCTGTCTAGCCTAGACATTATTCTAGACGACCACTCGTGGAACACCGTCCCTTCTCAAACCTCGGCCTTAGACAAGCTTCTTACAACAACGTCGATGTTCCCTTCGCTGAAGAGGGTACATATCACTTGCGGTTGGGGTGTTGAGATTAGAAAGGCTTTTGTTGAATGTGAGGAACAAGGGTTGCTTACGATAACTACCTTGACACCTGTGAGTTGTCTTGAACTTCTTTGTATGTCCGGCTCTAACTGCGGTTCAGGATTATTCCATGTTGGCCACGATGACAGCCCTTGCGTACAGAGAATAATAACAATCTGAAGGGATATCCTGACTGATAACTAAGAATTCCGGTACAAGCTCAGCGCGCCCTTTTTAAAAAAACCTTAATCGAGTGCTTAAAGCCACCTGGAAATGATATTTAGATATAGCTCGAAGGTGCGTTTTGAAATAGGCTGCGTTCAACAGACTGAAGTTCATTCTGACCGATTCAGACATTCACTAGCCGCGCATTAATTCAAGTACGACGAACCAGTAGTAGTGATTCCAAGATGTAAGAAGTAAATATCATGTTTCTCCTCGAAATCCATCTCCGTTGATTGCCTCATTAGTATTAGCAGCCCGCGTCAAAATGATTCGACGTGCATTTGCATTCGTGACGTTCTGCATTTGTGGAGCTGCTCAGCTCAAGTTGAATTCTTGCTCATGTACACAGCAATGGAGAAGCGCTGTCTGCCCGTGTCTGCCATTTCCGTGACCATCACGTTCTTTCCTTCGCATTCTTCAGATCTCTGGGTCTCGAATGCTCTCCTCCTCTGTCTGAAGTTTGACAAGGTTTTTAGACCCCAACCAAAGACAGTAGGACCACAGAAATGAAGATACGCTGCTGAGCAAACGCTTGCGCGCAAGGCCGCCAGACCAATCTTGGTTTCGTTTTGCATTTTGCATTTGATTCACAAAACAAACTCGTGGGCTGCTACACTCTAGTTTGTTATGACGTTTTCCTAGAAAAATACTAGGCTCCCTTCATCATCTCATTTATGCTGTGTTTTACCCCTAAACCCTTACACTCAACCGACGTGTTACGACCTCTAGATTACGACCTTTAGGTGTACCCTGCAACTGCCAGCTGCGACGAAATCAATTGTAGTCATTCAAATCGGTCTTTCCCCATGTTCGTTGTGGTTTTTTTTTTGTAGTGAAATTTGAGGCAATGAATACGAGCAGATGAAAAACACAAGAAAGGAGACACGAAATACGACAGACGCGAAGGAATTCCCAATGTTATTTGCCGAGTTCGAATACGAGTTCGAAGTAGGCCCGAGTTGTGTCAATGTCTTGAATGTCCAAGCTATAAATGACGCTTGAGTGCTGTTCGGTTGAACAACGAACTAAGCCAGATCTGGTTTCACAGAATGTTTCGATGCTCTTGAACGATTATAAAAGCCAACTCGGGCCTTTAAGAACATTAGTCCCAAGATGATGAAAATCAGCCATGGATTGTCTATTCTTGTTGTGTTTCTCGCATTTACAACAACATCCCTCTCTTCTCATGTACACTCTCGTGCAAGCAACGATGTACCCATCATCGATCTAGGTTACGCGCAATACCAAGGAGTCTACGATTCGGTCAATAATATCACCAACTACTTGGGTATGTGATATGCGGCACCACCTATTGGTTAGTGGATACCCTCCTACATACGCGATTTTTCAAGCTAAATACCATTGTAACTCTGTTTTGGCAGGCGATTTGCGCTGGCGAGCTCCTCAACCTCCAGCCAGTAATAGCAGCGCTGGTGTTCAACAAGCCAACACGCAGCCCAACCAATGTCCACAAGCTCCTACCGGAAATGCTTCTACTAATCCTCTGGAAGCTCAAAGCTCGTTGACTAGAAGGGCAAATGCACCTGGAACGGAACCAGAGGATTGCTTGTTTTTGAAGTACGGAGTCGAAGTATCGATCTACCTGATATGCACTCATGTATCTTCGCGCCTCAGTGTTTACTTCCCTGGAGACACTATTCCTACTAAACCTCTCCCAACGCTCGTCTGGATTCATGTACGCTTTTACTGGCTATTTATTCCCTTGCCTCTATCGCTTATATGCTATCTGATCCTTCCTAATGAATAGGGTGGTGGGTGAGTTACGATAACTACCTACTTATTTTTCTCTGTTCTGAATCTGTTATCAGTTATATCCTTGGCGGCGCAGACGAATATTTAGGTTCCGACCTGTTGCGCGAAGCTAATAACGAAATCGTGGCAGTCATCATCCAATACCGACTGGGTCTCTTCGGTATGTCTTCTCCTTAGCGAATCGAGCGACTCGGATATGAATCTCCTCTACCACTACTACTAGGTTTCCTTCCCGGATCCAAGGTCAAAGCAAATGGAACCCTCAACGCTGGACTACGTTTGTGTATTTTATAACTTTGGCCATGTTACGTCTGACTCTCTTTATTTCCCTCTGTGATATAGTTGACCAGGATTTCGCGTTACGATGGGTACAAAGCCATCACACAAAATCTCCTTACAGCTGCTTTACTCGGAAGTCGTTGCCCAAAGCAAGTTCGTATTTGCATCTACATTTGGCTGTACTGTACTGTGCTGACCAAGTCATATTCCAGTTGCTCCTCTGCAGATGATTCGTTGACCTGTCTTCGGGGAGTAAACGAGACTCTTCTTGAGACAATAAACACCAACATAAACGAGGGTGGTTTCTTTGGGACTTTCGTTTTCGTACCCGTAGTCGACGGAACTTTCATCACTCAACGGCCTATCGAGGCTTTGAAGCAAGGGAAAGTGAATGGGGTAAGCCGCCTTGATTTCTCCTAGTAGCTTTTTGTTGTTAACAATGCTTCTGATGGTGTCATTGCAGAAAGCATTGCTCTCCATCACCAACACCAACGAAGGCGTCATCTTTGTGAATCAGACCAACCCAATAACAAACATGTCACTGTACGCAGGCACGCTGTTCCCCAAGTTTGGACCCAAGCAGGATAGTAAGACTGCTGAACTCTATGCGTCTCTGGGTACGCCTCTTGAACAGGATGATGCCATTATGGCTGAATGTAAGTGCGACTTTTGGAGCTCCCACTTGGTTTACTGTCTGTTTATCATTTGCTAATGAATGGTTGCACGCAGCTATCTTTATTTGTCCTACGTTCTATCTCTTGAGCGCATTCCCGAACAGGTCATGGAAGGTATGTAGTTGGAAGTACTATTTGACTAGGACAAGGTCTCACCGAGCTTATTCATCATAGGGACAATTCGGTAGGGTTTGAACGAACGCGTTGGAGGGATTGCTAGATACTGATGACTATTTACTTCTAGCGATTCCGCCTGCGACGCACGGAGAAGATTTGTACTACTATTTCCCCACTAGTAGGTAAGATACCCGTTGTATCTCGCGAAGAAGGTAGTAGGGTATTCGCTAAACCTTCCTTAGCCTCTTTGGACCTCTTGCTGTACCTCCAGCGTTCAACAACACCCTATTCCTCGCCGCCTTTTCGGGAGCCTTCATGGCATTCGTAGTCTCGCAGGATCCCAATGACCAAATAGTTCCTACGATTACTCCCTATTGGGATATGTACTCGAACGACTCGACGGTGATGGTTTTCAACCAGACTGCGGATGGTACCTCTCCCGATATTCATGTCGACAATGCGGATGCTAGCCAGCTTGAACGCTGCAGGTGTGTAATTGAGACGTGACATCTTGATTGTGCTGCTGAATATGTACGATCCATGGGTTCTGGAACAGCGTTGGGGTGTTGACAGGGCAATAAGCGAAGAACTTAATTGAACTTATCACACTGCCAATAATTATGCTTCAGCTTGGCTGAAGCATAATGGGAAATAAATTATTTCAATCCCTATACGATGTGTACTTTTTCAGAAAAATTCAAAAATCGTATATTTCAATAGAGCAATGAATAAATTGAATCTCGACATTCTGAATTGAGAACTTTATATAGATATGTGAAAGAGAAGCTTTCAATCAGACTCTGGAAACAATAGATTCAATGTGGACTTGAAAGCCCTGCTTTCACAATAAGAGTGAAAGTAATTGTTTCGAAAAAAAATTCAATTATTGCCTTTCGCTGTGCGGTTTGGCAGCGGCCCGGATCGGCCCGAGCATCGGAGTATTCTCTTTCTGGAACCATTCTTCGAAATATTTGCTTTCACTCTTATTGTGAAGTAAAAGTATTCAGTCTGCATCAAAACTATTGTTTTGAGAGCTCAATTGAAAAGCACTCTTCCGGAAGTCTGTTTAAAATTCAAAATTCAGAGGGTCTAAATGTAATTCCTTTGTAAGTTCATTGAAATATTTATCTTATATACTTGTATGAAAAAGTACATTTATCTTATGCACTGAAATAATTCATTTCTCACAGTACTTCAGCCTGGCTGAAGTATAATCATTGGCGGTGTGTATGGAGCCACAACAAGGTCTTTTCTCAAAAAAATGGCCTTGGGCATTGCTAGAGACCTATTTTTGCTAGCCATGTCCAAGGCTTTTTTTAAAAAAAATGTCCTTGTTGTTGTTCCATTGGTAATATACTGTACATTGCAAAAAGTCTGTTGGAATATTACTTGGTCCAGTCCGGCACTCACCCGGCACTGAGGGAGCACTGCCTATACATTCATCCAGACATTCCCCCTATTATTATTTACTTATAAAGCCTGTACTGTTGCTACTGGAACCCTTGCGCATTTGCTGCAGGTTCCCTGTCTATACAGATTTTTTCCCTCCTTTGCTCACATCTCAGGGTCTAATCCAACAAAGTCATGTGATGCCAGATGGAACTGTTCTGCGCATAAGTATCTTAAATAAAAAACTTATCTGTCAGGCCTTGATTCATTTACAGACACTCCCTGCACCCGCTATCCACCCGCTGATGTTTCCCACACTTCCTGACCGTCTGCGGATACTTCCCACACTCATTACCTTAATTGTGGGCACTTTCCATGCTTATTTACCATTTATCCTGCCTGCCGGGCACTTTCTACATGTGATTACCAGTTATCCTGCCTCCCGCACTTGATAACCATCCATCAGGCCCTCCCGATGACTTACACAGCCACCCTACAGTATATAAGTAGACACCCCAAGTCCATGTACCCTAGTCTGTTATTACCATTGTTACTGAATCAATCCTGTTTTGCTTCTGTCTCTGTCTCTGTCTCTCTGTTTCTGTCTGTTCTACCCAGTTGTGCCTTCCAAGCTCCATTCGAAGGCTCACTGTCATCTGCATTAACTGCGAGGCTCTGTCTGTAGATACCAAATCTACATCCAGAGCTCACTGTCTTCTATCTCTGTTTACCACTTTACAACCAAAGCTCCCCGGGAGCTTCCTATTTGGGTTCTGCTACCTCTAGAACCTCTGGGACCATCCACTTTCACTCAATTCCATCCACTCCCACGCTATTTCCACCCGCTCTCACCCTATTCCATCCGCTTCCACGCTATTCCCATCCGCTTTCACTATTCCATCCACTCCCATGGTATTTCCGTCCGCTTTTGCTGTATTCCACCTGCATTATCCATATTTGGACTTATTACACCTTTTTGGACCACCCCTTCATCCATATTCCATCTGCTTCCACTCATTTCTGGTTGTCGGACCACAATCATCAGCAAAACCTGGATCTTCAGGTAAGCATTTACGAAGTTTGGTAAAGGCCAACACCAAGGCCAACCCTGCCAATCTGGTGAATTTTTCGATGTACGTTATAACAAACATATGACAATGGCCAACCTCGCCAACCTGGTGATATTCACCAGTGTTGCAGCCAATATAACATATTTTGTTGTTAGCCAAGGTTGGCCATTCAGTTTATTTTTTTGTCAAAAAAGGGAGAAAATTCAGCTCCGCTTTAGTAGCAGGCTGCTTTATTCATAATTTACTGATTCATAGCATTTTCTATTATTGTTGTTGGCAGGAGCTAATGCACTTACATTTCTTATTTAGATTTCTACATTATTCACTGGTTCGAACTCGGGACCTTATAAAACCTCAGGCGCTAATATGCTCACATGCTCCACTTACCACTCAGCCAAGCGGCGATATATTATGTGTGTGTTTATATTGAATATACACCACTCAATGCATCCTCTATTTTTTAATTAAGAGTTCACTTCAATGTTTTGACTACATTTTGACTACTTGACACATACATTAGTGTGTTCTGCCTATCCAGTACACATATAATAAATTGGACAACCTTTTTTTTTTTTTTTTGGTATCATTTTATTGCATGCGGAGGAGTACCTCATGATGCGCATCTACATATCTATATATTAAGGCCCATTGCCTCTCCGTGCCCCTGCGGTTCTGAAGAGCCCTACAGACGGAGCAAGTGCAGTGCACCATGCTTTATTCCCCCTGCAGTCCAACTTATCCCCAGTTGTTTCTTCAGCCACCGCTGGCTAGGGGGAGCACGGCTCCACTCTACTTGTTACATTGTGTATGGGTGTGTTTTCTGCGATGAGCTTGGACAACCTTTACAAGGTCTGGTAAAGTGTGACTATGTAATATAATATTGACAACCTTCAAAAAATATTGTTGAAGTTGGTAAAGGAATATCATATTTTAAACCCTTCACCAAGCATTGCTATGTATCACCAGATTGGCAGATGTTGGCAATCGAGGCCTGGGAATAACGGGCTTGTACAGTTTTGTTGATGATACCACCCGCTTCCTCCTGATTACATCATCAGGTGGCCTGTACACTGTTCCTTGCACCTCTGAGGCTTGTACTGTTCTGTACAACACTCATACTACTGTCCAGACCCACCTTACGGCACGGTTACCCCGGGTGGTCGCATTTGGTCTCCACCTACATCTAGGTGTGAGACATTCAGGATACCTTGGTTCGAGATCCGTTTCGTGCACCAGGTCTCACATTATCTATGCTATACTTATCTTCAAAAATCAATGCTGTGCAACACATTTTCACGGACCAATTGCTCTCGCATCAGTACAATGTATGTCCCAGTACATCTCCAACAATAAGTCCTTGTGGAGCATTTGTTGAGACTTGGGATGATGACAAAGAGGATATGTGCAGGGGTCAGATCCTCCCAGTTTCTCATTGGTGTTTCACCAGTATCATGCTTGGCAAAGTCGCCGCTTATATATACACCAGGGTCAGCCCTGTTCATCTATTTTTGGAAAATAATTGAGAAAAGCTAATGGAAATGATACTATTCCAGGTACTTTTTCTATGCAAGAATGTAATCTAATCTCTGCCTGGAAACTTTGAGAAAGAAATTAACTATCCAAATGTTTTTCTAGCTTGAGAAAATTATGGTCCTGGTCTGGGACGCTCCGGACCGTAATTTCCTCGAGCTGGAAAAACATTTGGATAGTTAATTTCTTTGTTAGTGTTTCTGGGCAGGGATTAGGCTACATTCTTGCATAGGAAAAGTACCTGGAATGGTATCATTTCCATTAGCTTTTCTCAATCATTTTCTAAAAATAGATAAACAGGGCTGACCCTGGTGATACACCAATGTCCTCCCATTTGAGTCCCTGGATTTAAAATATAATTGATTTCCTGGGGCAAGTCAATGATGCAGCTGCAATTTGCTCTTGAAAGCAACCAACTTCAATGTCAAATTTTTTTCCCTTCAACTCTGGAAGTTGAGGAGTTATTTGCCAAGCTTTTAACAAGGGTATGCTGAGAAGAAAAGGATGTAGACCCTGTGTTTGCATGGACATTGTGGTGACAGGACATGTCTAAAGCTTAAGTTTGATCATAATGCCAAAAGTGTCTGTTGAATATCTGATAACAGTGTTTAGTCCTAGCGTGAAAACAATCATCCTTCACCAATGCAATGGCGGATTGATTGTCTGACTTGATAGGGATCACATGAGTAATTGGACCAAAGATTTCCGACAAAAGATTCCTAAGCCATATTGCTTCCTTCACCGCATGGGTCAAAGCAATATACTCGGCTTCCGTGGTGGATAAAGAAATGGTATCCTGTCATTTCGACGACCAAGATACTGCTCCGCCATTCAACATAAAAACATACCCGGAAATAGCATGTCGATCCTCTTGGGACATACCATCCGCATCCGTATAGCCTTGGACTGTCTCCTGGTTGCTCGTACTGAGCCAAAAGTCTAAAGTGTATTTGAGATAGGCATAGACACGGCGTACACCATTCCAGTGAGTGATGCCGGGGTTTTGTGAAAAGCGAGCAAGGATAGAGACTGCATACGTGATGTCAGGTCTCATAGCGACGGATAAGTACTGGAGAGCGCCAAGGGCCTCTCTGTAGGGTTTGTCGCGCATAAAAGCGATATCCTCAACCGTTTTAGGTGATTGGTCTTTGGTGAGGTGGATGTGGGGATTGAAGGGAATAGAGAGTGGCTTTATATCCGAGAATCCATAGCGAGAGAGTATGGCGTCAATGTATGACTGTTGGGATAGGTGAATCGTCCTATTATGGAGAGATCTTCAGATCTCGATCCCAAGTAGCCAATGGATTTCTCTGGAATCAACAACTTCAATTATGGCCCCAATATCTTTCTTTAGTTTCTCCATGATGGCCAGGGTTTCGGTAACCAATGTCATGTCATCAACATGTATGAAAATGATGGTGAAGGGATTTGTGCAATAGAAAACAGCGTGATCAAAGTCAGACCGTTTAAACCCCAACTGGGTCATGATTTCCCTGAATCGCATATACCATCGTTGACTGGCTTGTTTAAGTCCGTAAAGTGCGAGTTTAAGCCGTAAAGTTTGACCTGGTTTTACCCCTATATCTATGCCTGGGGGTGCCTTCATAAAAATGCGCTCGTTGTCATCCAATTTCCTGTAAAGGTAAGCTGATTTCACATCCATTTGGTGAATAATCATGCTCTTCTCAGCTCCAATGCTGAGTATAGCACGGGCTGATGCAAGTTTCGCAACAGATGCGAAGGTTTCGTCTGGGAAGTAGTCAACGTCTGGGATCTGATTAAATCCACGTACAACAAGACGAGCTCGGTGTCCTGTAATGTGACCTTGTTCATCCTTCTTGGTCCGATAGACCCATTTGGATGTGAGAATATTGGCATCTGGAGGTGGAGTGACAATTGTATAGGTTCCACGCTCCTGGAGTCTGGAGATTTTGTCCTTCATGGCATTGTACCATTTGGAGCTGTCAGGTCATTGCATAGCTTCTGCAACAGATAAAGGATCAGATTCAATTTCTGATGTTACCTGACCTAGAGATGCGGTAAGATGTCGCAACTCATCACTTCCTTCTCCTAGTCCTTCAATGACATCCCTGATCTTCTTGGTGGGTCGTCTGACTCGTTTCCCAGATACTTCGTCTGGTGCAATTGGTTCGGCAATCTCTTCTGGAACTGGTATGACAGGCTGTTCCGACTCGGTGACTGATGTTTCCAAATTTCCCAAATTTCCATCCTCCCCTTCAACGGGTTGGATCTGCCTGTCAGAGAAAACTACGTTCCTCTCCATTGTGACAGTGTGACGTGTTGGCCAGTAGATGTAGTGACCATTTGATTCGGGTTCGAGTCCTATCCAGCATCCTTCCTGGGCCTGTGGTTCCAATTTGCCGGGTTCCTTTTCTCATTTAACATAAACAATACTGCTGAAGATTCGAAGATTAGTAATGTCCGGTTTAATACCAAACTGTTTCTCGTATGGAGTGGCCATTCCAATGGCTTTCTTTGGCATCCTGTTCCAAACATATACTGCATATTTCATCATGAATCCCCAAAGCCATTTTGGGAGTCCTGATGAGATCAAAAGACTTCGAACTGCGTTAAGCAATGTTCGGTGTGCGCATTCCGCTATACCATTGTGTTCAGGGGTGTCGTGTACCGTGAGACGTCGTCGTGTCCCAATACGTTCCAGATATGCCGTGAATTCGTTACTGAGAAATTCTCCCCCTCGATCAGAGTGGAGAACTTTAACAGTTGTGCCATATTGAGTTTGGAGACCCGTTTGGAGAACCACGTACTGTGCAAATGACTCGTCCTTTGACTTCATTTGGGGTTCCTCCAACCAGTCAGTTGCTTCATCAACTAGAGTCAGCGTGTACGTGTAATGGTTTACCGTTCTGACTTGTGCTGGTCCCACACGTCCATGTGGAAGACGTCTCCAAAATTCTCCGCACGTGGAGATGATCGCACCTGAGCGATAGGATACCTGGATGCTTTTCCAAGCATACAAGCGCGGCATTCTGGCACCAGAGGCTCTAGCCTTATTAAAATAAAGCTTGACAACTTGTCACAGGTGTATTTTAATATTTGCGACAGCTATATAGAGCCTACAGTACTGACAGGGGAACCCTAACCATAGTATGGTAAGATGGGGCCATATCTCGGGAACCAGGGCCGTGGGAAAAAACGGAAATGGCTACACCCCGTTATTTTCGGCCCGCTTTCCGATGGTGGTATCCATTTAACCCTAACCCTAAAAATGAATTATGCCAAAAAAGGAAATTTTCGCACTGTTTTGGTCAGGTCTCGTTAGGGTGAGCACTTGTGCTCACCCTAACATAGAGACCTGATCAAAACAGTACCAAACAAACAGTGCACATAGGTTAGGGTTAGGGTGGTTAGGGTTTAGGGGTTGAGGATAAAAAAGGGGGTGTGGGGGCTTGCCCCACTGTTATAATATTAGTCATCATTAAGGTTAGGATCCGAGGTAGGGTTAGGGTTGGGTGCAGGTGACCTGTATGAGCATGAGAAAAGTGTCCTTTTTTTCCCACGGGCTCTCGTTCTCTCTGTATAGATATTACGACTTTGGTGCTGACAAGTTGTCACTGGTATTAAAATACACCTCTGAGAACTTGTCAGGGTTTATTTTAATACCACTAATGAACCAGCTGGTCCAATGCCATATTGTGTTCAATTCCCCATTCCCATGGATTGTTTCCAGTTAGTTGCGTCAAAGGTGCTGCTAGCTTAGCAAAATTCTTTATGAACATGCGTAGCTGATTTGCAGTTCCGAGGAATGCCCTAACATCAGATTTGTTTTTACATCTCGGCCATGTTAGAATAGTCTCGACCTGACTCTCCTCGGGCAATCTTCCCTCGTAAGAGCATCTGTGACCAACAACAGTTGTTTCTTTACAGCACAGAAATGCTTTTGGTCCAGAAAAGGTTCCACCAACGTATTTGAACCTTTGGATAATCCTATTCACGTTCAAAGCATGTTCCCAAACAAACCATCAAATCTTTGGATTCTCTGGTATAGTCTCATAGCCACCTCCTGGTAATTCATACCTAGTAGCCGGACCTCGAATAGGAACGTCATCGAGACATGGTCTGGTAACTCCAGTCACAATCTCGTCTCGGTATATATAAGTCATGTCGTCATGGAAGATGGGTACAGAATTTGTCCAACCCATTGGTAGTTTTACCAATCGGTATGTTCCGAACGGTGTCTGGAATGCAGTGTAGTCTCGTGACAACATGTGCAAATCCCATTCATCATAACCAACAAACACGTCTAAGGTACCACCACATGCTCTTCCTGCAAAAGGTCTCGCGACGTCCGCGGTGGCTGGGGGCACTCCTGAAAATTGGATAGTGATTTTGTTAAGAGGTTCAAGACTGTGTACAATTCGTAAACTTTTCCCGTCCTTCTTAGTGACACAAAACCACTTGGTTCGATAAGACGATGTCAAAGGCTCATATACCCCGCATCAATCTTGTCTTTGAGAATACGACACACTTCTTCGAAAATTCCTGGTGGAATCGGAATGTTTTTCTCAACATAGGGTTCATGAGGGATTACAGGCATTTTAACCGGTGGAAAGTACTTGTGTTTTAACGATCCTCCTTCCTTGGCACACCATGCAAAACCTGACTCCTGATCCATCATTATATTGTGAAACAAGGCTAACTCCTCTTCCCAGAGGAATCCCTCGTTATGATTTTTGTCGAAAATTTCCTTCCTTTCCTGCGTGAACCTTCCAGTGGGAACAAATGGTCGAGGATGAGTAGGAAGCTCCGGTAAATCCTTAAGTGGATCTCCTTTGATATCCCTTTGCACTCTGTATTCCTCGGGCAATTCAGTTTTAACTGGTTGGACTTTTATCACGACAGGTTATATTTTCTTGCCCCAAAGACTCGGAACACATTATAGTGCTTATTTCCTTTTTCGTCTTTTGGGACTTTGAAGTAGTGTGGCCTCGGTTGTGAGCGTTTCCATTCTTCAGTGGATTGTTCTCTCTTCTTTGCCAAGAGAACTCGCTTAAAGGTACGCATTGAGTTAGGCTTTGGTTGATATGTTTTAGTGCCATCGTACGCCTTTTTGGGTTCGACTCGTCAGATACTGGAAGTATGTCTAGCTGTCTGGTTTCGAGGGTTCTTTCTCCTTGCCGTGAAAGCTTTCCTTGAGGCCTCGCCACTGTTGGCAAATGCTTCGAACTCCTGAGGGGTTCATTTTAATAGACTGACTCTCAGGGGTCGGTAAACCTTCCCTCCATTCACTATAAAACATTTTCCTGTCTTTCGTGGCTTCTTTATTCAACCATGCCTTAACCCTTGTGGCCGCGACGGGTTCGAATTCTTCCATCTCGTTTCACCGATGCCATTACATAGGCCTCGGCAAGCTCTTGACTTTCAAACTCTTCTCCGTTGTCTGGCAACTTATATCCCTCTAATACGAAATTTCCGTCTATTAAGCCTATGTTAAGCATTACCTCTCCCTGTCGGCTACTCAGATCTTGGAGGAAGGAAAATTTATTTCTTCCTCGGAGACTTAGTTTTTCTGTCGACAAGGATTGAGCAGCCTGAAAGTGTGTTTCCGCGGCTGGCCTATCCATTGGCTCTAGACTGCCATCAGGAGGGGGCTCTATGTGCTTCCCCTTTCCTCGTGCAAATGTCCCGATGGTACATCTATGTCCATCGTTGGGGTCAGTCATTGTAATAATCTGACCTCTGTTGATGTCGTTCTCAATCCTTGTCCGTGCCAGTGCATCGAAAGGTCTACCAATCAACATCTCATATGGAGCGTCCTCGAGAATATGGATTTGGAAGTAGATAGTCATATCTCCGATAAATACCGGTACGTTCCTCGCCATACCCAACATCGAGTTTAGTTCCCCATTTGCACTCATCATGTTAATGACAATGTCAGGGTCCCAAGAGACTCCACATCCTACTGCTATATGCTTCTTCATTGAAATGATTTGCGAGCCGGGATCCAGTACTCCTTCAACCTCTTCTTTCAAGCCATTCACCTTAGGGTAAATCACCTTTAGCTGCCCCAATATGACATATAGTAAGCGGAATAGCCCTCTTACCCATATACACATAAGGGCAATTGACCTCAGACATATCCTAAGGGCAACTAGAGTATAGTCAACCCTCAAGAATACTTGCCCTTACCAACCCTAGCAGATTATATTTGGGTTGGCTCGTTATCAGTATTCCCGATTAGGATAGTCTGGGACAGCGGCTACGGTGTACTGGATCTACCCCGGCGGCGGGCCCGGACCCGGACAAAATCCAAATAAAATTAACACAGCATCGAGATTCGAACCCTGAGCGCTTTGGAATTGCATCACGTTACCAGGACCACACTAACGCGTTATCCACTAGACCATATAGCAATACCTATGTAGTGTTTTAATGCAGTTTTCTTACTCACATTTGGGATACAATATGCAAGAATAAATTCAATACTACATACCACACCATACTAGAATAACAAAAACTGAGTATTCAACTACAGCCAGAAAAGGGACAAAAAAAAGAATATTCATTCTACAAATGGCTAATAGTCGCTATCAAAATTATTCCATTGCGCGGAAAATGTAGACTACCTCCTCCAGCGCTTCCTCAAAACGGGAAATCTGCAGGTCTCGAGCTTGCATCTCCCTTGGCTTTGAGTGAGGCATAGCTATAATCCCTTCACGCCACCACGCTAACGCTGCAACGATGCTGGCAATGCCATTCGTTCCCCTTGCCTTGAGCAACCCCCATTCAACACCTTCAACCTTTGACAACGTGATAAAACAATCTGGCTCCTGCTCCCGTCCCTCTGGCTGAAGGCCATGCCACCACTTTTTGAACTCTTCCGAAAATTTCGCCATGTCAAGCTTAGTGGGTCTCCATTTTGCATTCCAGGCACGCGCGATCCAGCCCTGTACTGCACCAGGCCGATTCCCAGTACCAAGCTTGCCATCTTTGGTCTCGAAACTACCCTTTGCATCTAAATTGAACCACAACCGAACCACATTAGCCCACTCAAGGTCAAGGGTTTTCGCCGCACAAATTTCCAGCACCTTGTTGACATAGTCCGGAGAACCAGCAGGAGCTTGGGGGAGGGTGATATCTGTGAGCGTTCCTTGCGAGTTTTCCCCACTGGCACTCTCTACGACCCCGTTCTTTCTAACGACCTCCCTTTTCCATTTAGACGCGCAGTTCCCAGTGTCGTCCTCAGCTTTACGCTTCACAACCACAACGTCGTCACCATCTGGCTCGCCCATTTCGATGTCAACAGGCTCAGAAGAAGCCAGGGAAGTAACTGGAGCGGCCTTTGGCTGTACATCGACACCCTCATGGGCAGAGGAATCATTGCCAGCAGTTGGAGCTGTGTTTGCCTGCACATTGACATCGACAGGCTCGGGGGTAGGAGAAACAGCAGAAGCAACTGGAGCTGCGTTTGGCTGCACATTGACAGGCTTGGGGGTAGGAGAAACAACAGAAGCAACTGGAGCTGTGTTGGTCTTCTTGCAAGGAAGAGGACGTTTAGCTGGTGCGTCAATAGCAGATTTGGCAGTTGGAGGTTGGTCAGTGGACTCGTCAATTGAATGAGACGGGGCAGCAGGAGAATTAGCAGCCTTTGAGGGAGTGATCGAGGTAGAAAGGCCAGCACCAACGGAGCCGATGGTCTTGCTGGATGAACCAATTGCCATTGGTGCTATAGTTCCCCATCCCTTGAGAGCATCAACTGTAACGTCCTCACCCCTCTCCTTGATCACAGCATCACCATAATTTGGGAGTGCTCGTGCATGGCATTCTTCTATAGCTAACAAATATATTACTTATCAGCCAATATCCATTTAACAGTGATGTTCAAAAACTTACTATAAACTTTCTTCACAAACCTACTAATTAGAGGTAGAATTGTTTCCTTCCATGCAGTACATTTGGCTTTTGCAAAATGTAAATCTCCAGGTCCTGGAATGGTTCCCGAGAAGGCACTGTTGAGAAAACGTTAGAAAGAAACGTATAAAACGAATGAAATGAAATACCTGATGACCTGCGGCTTTCCTCCAAAGATTGGCTCTGGTCCTGCCGCCCAAAAGGTTGTAGTGAGTCCGGTATGCTCGAAAATGATATCGAGAATAGGTTGAATAAATCCGGGTAAAGCATCGATGCATCTGGCGAGGCAAAAATCAACGAAACGGCATTTGAGGAATGAACCTCAAACTTACTTTTGGCGAGCCTCTGGGGACATATCTGCCTCACCCTCAGAGCTTTTCTTCCAGTCCGAATGTGCGAGTTTTGCATCTTCCTCAGCCTTCTCTTCCCATTCCGCCTTCTCCTCTTCCGTTAAAGTGTCGAAGCCAGCCTTCACTGCTGCCTGGTAATCGGACACTGCAGTATTGGCCTTTCGTTTTCCATTGGCCTTGGCCAATTGTGATTGACCAGCTGGTTGTTCTGGAGCTGACTTGGAGTCTGCTCGCAAAGCGTCGACGAGATCCTTGTTTGCGCGAGCCCAGACGAGGTGAGCAGGAAGTTTTTGAGGTTTGGTGAGAGGGAGGCCCATTATGCAAGTACGCATCGTTTCTGAATAAGAGTTGCGTTCATCTTTACGAGGCGCCTTGGATTTCGACGTTTTGGACAAATGGTAAGGAAGCCAGCATGTGATTTGCTTAAACTAGATGAGTCATGGTTCTTATCAATTTAGATAAGATAACTAACATCTGCAACCTTTTTCTCCTGTGCCACACACGTCGTTCGCGCTTCCATTTCTTTCTCGTAGTTCTCCGATCCCGGCACGGGAGCTGGGTCCTCTCTGTCAGCGACAGAGTTGTCTACGCTGTTCAGCGACTCCTCTGTTGGCTCATTGTCTCCCAAAGAGACAGGGAATCTCTTCAAGAAACAGCGTATTGTGTCGGCCACGAAAGCATTGCGATCCACAGGTTTGACAAGCACGTATTTGGTGAGTTTCTCCTTGAGCCAAGCCTCACGAAGGCCCAAGAAAGCAGGTTTACCCATTTGAGGTCGACTTCCAGTTTTTTCCCCTGGCTCTTTTATCACCTGCGGTTTGTTTTCCATATCAGGCAATTGACCCATAGGAAAATTGCCCTCCGATTGTCGTATCACCACAGGGCTTTCGGCCTACATTTTTCCTTGAATCTCCAATCGATTTCGATTGCCCTGAACCCCCCAAAAATCGATAGCAAATTCCCTCCAGAAATCTTCTCACACACGTTGCTTTCCCTCAATAAATATTCTCTCTGCTCTGTTTTCCCTCCTTCGCTTATTGAAGATGCCCCAGCGCGTTCAGACAAAGTTATTCTTTGACGATGGTAAGTTCTTCCATTCACTATCTAACGCATGGCTTAATCATTTGCTTTTCAGAATCTGAGGTCGAAGTCACGGTTGAACAACGTGGAGGTGACACTTGCATTGCCTTTGAATGACTCGGCTAACAGTTTCCTGTAGATGTCTTCGAAACTCGGACCACTCGTACGACGAGTTCAGCTGTGTCCAGTACGCCCAGTACCCCCTCCCGGACTCCATCCCGTAGTACTGCCTCCCGGATTCCATCTCATAGATCCGCCAATCCAACTCCATCCAGTGCTCCTGCTCTTCCTGCCGGCCCTATTATTCCTGTGAGCCCAGGTCCTTCATCTCGCCTCCAGCACATTCAACCGCCCGTGCCTGCGAGCCCTGGTCCTTCGTCTCGAGCCCAAAACACCCAACCCTCACCCTCCTCTCTTCGCCGTCCTTGCATTCCTCACCCTGACGATATACACCAACCTCTTTGTCACACTGGAGGGAGGTTTTACGTTGTTTACGCTGGTCTACGTGTCGGGATTTTTGGAGACTGGTATGTTTGCACCTTACCTGCACTTTCATTATGACAATTAATTTAACAGGTGGTCTGAAGCTTATGTATCTACAAACGGCATCCGGCACTTGAAGCATCGAAGCTTTGACTCTTTCGCCGAAGCTCTCGCGGCCTATCGGGGACCCTATAACAGCGAACCCGGTTACCCACCTCTCAAATACCTTGGTGAAGATAATGATTTTGAGACAGAGAGCGAGCTCTCTATGAGCAAACTCTCAGAATGTTTTGCAGCAATCACTCCCAGTAATTAGTCATGTACAATTCTCAATGTATCGCACACAAATATATTTGATATTCAAATAAGCCTACGTTGTAATTGAATTACATCCAGACATACTTATATTCAGCGGGGTCGAGAGGTTCAGTGGGGATCGGCCTATGACATCCCTGTAGTCAGCATCTGTAAAGAATGTTTCTTTAAAAAAAAACCAACTTACTTGCCTCTGGCCGCCGCACAGTCGTTTCGTCGTTTCTCAAGTGCCTTCCGATGCGCTTCATCTTGCGCCTCCTCGGTTGCCTGACTGTTGCAATGTGCCAAAACCACCTGCCATGCTCGATGGTGAGCAAGGCCGTGTAGTTTTTGCCTGAATCGGGGGTGCATCTTGTCATGCGTAACCCTGCATTTGCAAAGGATAAACGCAACAAGCTGATTGCTGCAATGTGTTAGCGAATACCCGAAACTCAAGGGGGAAAACTTACTATGTATCACACTCAATAATGGAAGCCTCCACTTGCCATTGTTGACGAAATGCAGCACAATGATCCAGGAATATTCCCAGGAGGTCTGAATACTCATATTCCAGATCGTTAGCAAGAAATCGATGCTCATCTTCCCCTGTGAGTTCCATGTGTGGATTTGGATCGCCACGGGGTACAACTGGTGTCAATTCCGGATAAGTTTCACCTGGGAGAGGCTCGGTGATGTGCAAAGCGAGTTCACGGACAGTGTAGTTCTCATAGCACGTGAACGGGAGAAATGGGTGAGCCATGTTCAAATTTGCACAAGATGTCCCTGCTTTTATGCGAAATTTATGTGCGATGCCGGCTTTATCTTGCAAGGTTTTCTAATTAAAGTAAGTAATTTTAGTTATCTGAGATTTATGAAATACGAATCTAACATCTTACACCCTTTAGAGCCTCTTTCTCTGCAGCCGCAAGGGATTTTTCATCCGTCCAGTCAAATCCTCCATCATCAGAAAAATCCTCCTCTTCCTTAATTTCCACTTCCGCGTCATCCTTTTCATCTTCTTGATTTTCATAGTCCAAAGGCGGGATAATGGGACTTATACGAATCAATCTGACCCCTTCCTTCAAGTAACATAGAGGCGGCCGGTGAGAGGCTACGCTGATGTACATATCCTGGTCAAATTGCGGATCACTCTTGTCGATAATGAGAGTGTCTTGGGGGAACGGCAGATGGGGTAGATTGGAACCACAACGCAAGATACGCGGCTGCGGGAATGGTCCGTAGTAGTGATCCATATAAAACCATTTAGCCTGTTCCATGGTAAGTGCTTGCACATACACGGCGCCTGGAACATCGACAAATTGAAAAAAAGGGATACTGCATGCGTTGAGCATTGATGAGTATCACAAAAAAAAAAAAACTCACTGATCGGGGAATACTCCGATACGCAAACCTCTAGCTATAACGAGGTAAGACCGTGGCCACTGCTCATTGAAGTTCATCTCTTCTGGAGTGGGGACCCGGTTATATGCGGCATACCAAGCAAAGGAACCAGTATAGTCGGCAACAGAGAAAGGGCGTCGTACGCTGTGCATTTACTCTTAGGAATAATTGAAATAATTTTCAAATTGCAAACTTACTATGTTGCCTGTAGGCCTCCGGTATCAGCAGCAGTGCTGGCCCCCAGTCGTAAGTAACTTCTGGTGTCAGAAGCAGTGCTGGCACTCCGACTGCTTCGTAAGTAACTCCTGTAAGTAACTTCTAAAATTGTATCAAGAAAAAACACCTACTTTTGCCTGACTGCACGCGGACTCTGCGTTTCGCCTTCAGTACCAGCTTGCAGTATGGGACTTGGCGGCATCGATGTGGAAGAAGGTAGTAGCGGAGAAGACGAAGGGAGCTCTGTTAGTGGCGAAGAAAACGAAGGGAGAGTTTCATCTTGCTGGTTTACCGCTACCTCTGTGGTCAGTACATTGTGGCAAGAGTGTATGCAAATAGCCTGCACGTCCGTCAGTTCAGAGAGGGAAATCGTGGGCGTTGCGGCTGCTGGAACAGCATAAGAAATCAAAATCGCTTGAAAATGTGTTAGATTAGTTAACCGTAAGAGTATGAGGACTCACAGTCTCCTGGACGAAGTACAACGTGCTGGAGATTGACCTCTCCATCTTCGGACATGTTGGTACAAGAGAGAGAATCCTCCAGAGCGCTTATTTATTTCTACATGGGTGCCTATTGACTTAGAACTTCACACCATTCAAGATTCGCGCTTCAGGGGTAGATGTTTTTGTAAGTAATGAGATTAATACCTTTTTCAATAGTAGCGTTCGTTAACTTATCCTTTCAATGGGTCTAGTAAGCCTTACCTCATTGGTACTACCACCGCTCACCAGTGACAGCAGCGAACTTTCAAACTTCACTCTCCACTTACAATCTTCAAGATTTGGGCTTCAGGGGCAGATTTTTCTGTAAGTAATGAGATTAATATATTTTCAATACTAGCATCGTTAACTTCTCTTTTCAATCGGTCTAGCAAACCTTAACTTATCACGTTTGAACTACCACGGCTCACCAGTGGCAGCGGCGAGCCAAGTTCGAAATTCTTTTCAAGATTAGGGCTTCAGGGGCCAAAATTTCTGTAAGTAATGAGATTAATACGTTTGTTTTCAATACTTACGCCGTTACCTTCTCCTTCAATCGGTCTAGCATAGGTAGCATAGGTTAGAACCTTTTACAATACTAACACCGTTACCTTCTCTTTTCAGTCGGACTACCTTACTATGTTTGTAGTATGTACTCCACTGCCCACGGGCAGCGAGTCGACTACCTGCGTGAACTGGAAACCCCCGAATGGTAGGTTTGATGATACCAGAGGTGATTATGAGGTCTTTTTACCATCATGGTTGTTGTTCCTGATGCAATCTTATTGGAATGCCAGTCCTGTTTCGTTTCTGTCCATTCTCAATATGTTCACACCCATCTAATAGGCTTTAGCTCTTACGTTAAGTCAGGGGGCCCAAAGAAAGATCGATACACCCCACGGATTGCTTCCCCAAATGTATTGCTTCCACAAACATCCAATTGGAACACCAGCCTCAAATAAATTCCTTCCACCGCCATATATTTTCATGTCCAAGTAGCTCTCAAGTCGAATCCACTGAACAATTTACAATCTGATTAGTAGGTGTATTATCGGTCATCAAGATGTTGACATGGTGTGTGTGTGTGTGGTGGTAGGTGAGATTTGACCTGTTCGCGCTTTATAAAACTCAGCTGATATTGATTCTAACTGACTTCGGATTGAGTCTCATGAGTGCGGACCTTATTTATGTACACTATATGGAGTACTTCGAATGGAATCAAACAATCCCAGACATTATGTTAGATAGGAATGGGCCGTTTTGACTCGTTCGCAGTGTATAGAAACCTGGGTGAGATTCGTCGTATTGATTGTAACTTATTGACTTCGGATTGAGTCTCATGAGTGCGGACCTAGGATGTTTTCATTTATGTACACAAATGGTATACTTCCAATGAAATCGAACGATCACAGACATTGTGTTAGATATGGATGGGCCGTTTTGACTCGTTCGCGATGTATAGAAACCTGGGTGAGATTTGTTGTAACCGGTGAGTCAAAATATTAGTATTCAACTAAAAGGTGGCTGAATCTGTGGATGTTAATGAACTGATCAAGTCCCCCTAACCAATCCCACTCAATGGAGAAACTGCAATGACTACGGTGCCCGCCATGTTGAATTTTGCGAAGTTGGAGGGCACAAATCGTATCAATGAGTGACCATAGGCATTTCGTTTTTTTTTTTTTGTCGTTATTTGATAATTGTAAGCCCCCTACGGCGTCCCTATCTTACAGAAATGCCCCATCGTTCTTTTGTCAAATTTATGAATTGATTCCAGGCATAAAATGCTTCGACTGACTTAATTTCCTGCTCTGTGTGGAGGGCATAAATGCATAAAATAGCGCTGATATAGAATTTATTAAATTAACTCACTCTGAGCCATGCGCTCACGTATACCGCATAAAATTGCGAAAGGCAGTCTCCCGATGGCAGGGATACAGAGGACGATATACCGTTTTTGGAAGGGCGCATGAGCGCTTATCTGGCGCTTATCACCTAGATTGCGGATTTCTTTCGGATTTGGCCCCGTTATCGCACATCGGCCTGATTGTTGACATAAATCAGACAGTGTAGCTAAGCAGTAGCATCCTGATTGCACAGCAGCAGGAACTGAGGTTCGACTCCCTCACTGGTCATACAGATCCGGGGGTAGGGTCTGTGTTACCTCCTAGTCTGTGGCTTCATTAAGCAACACAGACAGGGTGAACACAGACCCTATCTCCCGGACTGTTTTTATCTTATTGAACCATAAATGAGTCGTTGGTTTGCTCAATAACAATGCTTTAACATTTTGAAATCTCACTGATTTACTGAACTACACTAACAAAACTTCGATCAACTAACAATAGCCATTATACATGACATCCCAGCATAAAAGTATGTATATTAACGAGATGCAAAGCGTAAACACCATCTCTAGCTCACTACTCATCATCAACCGTTAACATCCGCCCCGGAGCGATCACCCACGAACAGAGATTATCATCGCCATCATCATTGTACTCAGCTTGAAGAAAGGACCGAGAATAAGAACAACAGCTAAGCCCTCCACGAGTTAGGCCCAGCTACAGAAAAGCAAACGAAAGACTCACTCATAGGCACATTGGCCATTGACCGCGCATGCAGGAACGTAGATCATGATGTTGTATGCGGAAAATCGAACTGCATGGGCTCCCGGACGCAGCAGTTGGCCACCTTTATCTTGGGCCAATCGCAAGATTTCGATCGCCCCAAAAAATTGATGAGCTTGGAAACAAAGAGCAGGGGCTAGAGTACCTGTCGACAGAATAGGTTGTCCAAATACGTTCAACGGTGAGACATCTGAGCATCACACTGAATCTCATTTGAGCATACTGAGTGGAGACGACGTAATAGAGGGGTGGAGACCGATGCAGTCAAGCAGCGTAAGCCAGAACACAATGTTCGAAGATCCTAAAGAACTTGAGTTGTAATCGGTCATAGGGTAGAAGGATACGTACAGATTCCACAAATGATTCCAAAGCTGTCGGTAGAGATGGCTACTACGATCTTTTTGAGCAATTGGCAATCGAGGGAAGACATCATACGAGATGTTGCTGCAATAGTAGGCGTCATACGAGAAACCGCGATAGTGGGGGGCCATCTTGAATCGACGGCTGATAGTGGCCTTGTTGAATTGACGGGTGATACTGGAGGAAGTTGTAAATGAGTCGGAAGGCACCGGGCTGGGCATCGCTTACCTTTCCCAGACCTCCCTATTGACCTAGTCATGGTTTTTTAGCTCTTTTGGGTGGACATGGAAAACATGGCGCCTGACATCGTTAACCCCTGGCTTAGCGCAATAAGTCGAGCACAGAATTGAGCGACAGATCCATGAACCTACCAAGAATGCTCATTGAGCTACACAGCTGCAATTCAAAGATACGGTTAGCAATTATCCCTGACATTCAATTGAGAAAAAAACGCTTACATAGCACTTTGTCAAGGAGAAAGGCCACGGTTAGCGCTGACATTCTGACATTCAATTGAAAAAAGACGTACATAATAGTTCCAATAATTCTAAATAAAACAGTGAATGTGTATGAGTTTAAATTTAATGATGGAGTATGACTTACGGTTGCGTTCTTGCCCTCGGTTGAGATGGTTGAGAGCTGAAGGTAAAGGCAAAGGTAAAAGGTAAAGGTAAGATTCAACAATTGGAACGTGACTGATCAGATTGTTATCTAAAGCAGATTATCTATCTCGGGCGTGTTTGCACCTGTGTTCCTACGCCATCCCTGCTCATTCCACAGTCTCCAATGAAAATCTCATTTTCGTGCTTTTAATCAACTCTTAGTCTCATTGTCACCCTTCTATCCCGCTCCATGTCTAGGAACCCACGTAAAAGAGCTCGCGTTGACACTCGGCATGAGACACTGCCTCTAGGCGACGACAAAGACTTTTACGCGATCACTGCACGCGAAGTGCAAGTCAGACCAGGTGGCCAAAGTTATACTGTACCTGTATCTCCTGAGAAACGCAAAACAAACTGGAGTTCACGGGATGCTTGGCTTCCAGAAGATCCAAAAGACTATGCTCTCGATCTAACCTCAGAACTTTGCGACGCGGCCATGAACAGCGATGGAGTGTATTACGAACCTCCCGCAATCGAAACTCCAGTGGTGCTCGCTAAGACAGGTAAAAGGAGAAAGACTTTGCGCGCAGTGAGTCTCCCGAATTTATTGTCTCTAAGTCTACAGCTCTAATCTCACACATCCAATCTCACACAGCTCTGA
Organism: Gymnopus androsaceus JB14; assembly: GCA_009733575.1. Taxonomy (NCBI): domain Eukaryota; kingdom Fungi; phylum Basidiomycota; class Agaricomycetes; order Agaricales; family Omphalotaceae; genus Gymnopus; species Gymnopus androsaceus. The sequence goes on from ML769391.1 coordinate 453,077, forward strand.
CCACACCAACACTGGCACAATAACAAGCAACAGGCCTTCTTAGAGGAACTTATCCGTTATGATGGTAGAGGCAACTGGTGTGAGCAGCCGGTTTGTTGCGATTGCCGCTCATGGGGACTGGAGACACCTGGTGTTTACCGGTGTCTTGAGTGCTTTGGGGGAGTGCTATTCTGTCGAGACTGTTGCGTTCAACGCCACCATCTCCAACTGTTACATATTATTGAGGTAAATTCAGTTTTTGAATTTGACACCAGATTAAGCCAACTTGATTTTTAGGAATGGCGCGAGGGCTTGTTCCAGCATACCACTCTCAAGAGGCTAGGCCTATCCATTCAATTACAGCATCTTATGACTCCCTGTCCTTCTCCTGCATTCTGTCACAAGAACTTTAGGATCCTCCATTGGAATGGAGTCCACGAAGTTGATCTGAGGTTCTGTGGTTGTCACGAGCGGATCCCTCAGCAACTTCAACTCTTACGACGCGGGCTTTACCTGGCAACAACTGTTCATGGTCGAATAACTACTGTAGCGACTTTCGGTTACCTCGAACAACTTCATCACCTGGTTCTCACCACCAAGTGTTCTGCGTATGACATCTGTAGGGCATTGGTACGTGCTTTGGACACCACTGGCTTGAAAGATGTTGCATGGAGGTATCGCGTGCTAATTCGCATGCAGTTGCAATGGCGACACCTAAAGCTGCTGAAACGATGTGGGCAAGGACACGATCCGAGTGGGGTGGCGGGAACGCAGGAAGAAGATCTTACGATTCCTTGCCCATCTTGTCCGCACCCAGGAATCAACCTTCCAGAGAACTGGCAGCAGGATTCTGAGAAGAGCTGGCTGTATTTCTTGCGGCTGGCCATGGACGCAAATTTTCGTTTGAAAGAGCAACTGGTCTCGTCGCATTCGCGGGACCCTGGCTTGTGCGACGGGCTGGGCTATTTTGTAAAGCGTGTTCTGTATGAAAAATATGTGCTATCGCGAGCACATGAAGAAGATGTATGTTTTCCTGCATAATCTGGTACAACGTAGTACTGAATATAACCTTTTACAGATAAGTACTTGTGTAGGCTTTGCAGCAATCGCAAAAGCGCTTACGAAGTTCTCTCGTGGCTTGCAATACACTGGTGTAGGTGCTGTAGGATGTGCAAGTGGAGAAATGTTTATCAAGAATGGGGTCAGTAATTTACAGAAGGGAGAGCAGTACGTCTTCACATCTACTCAGGTTTGCTTTTTGTTGAACATCTTACAGGTATGGAAATATGGACTACGTGTTCGCCTCAGTATTGGCACATTTTGTCGGCCTTCTCACGTTCATCATTGGCTACGACATCGCATGCCAGTGGTTTGTCCACCTCTTCGAAAGGATGACAAAACACTGGCCCGATCATCTGAAGCCCAAGACTAAGTGGACGGGCATTCCAGTAATCGGTAAATTCCATGAACCAGCGCATAACACATCCAATCACAAACAATTTTCCTGCAATCTCGCAAAGTGGGTCGGTCTATCGGATTTTGAGACAATGGAACGCCTATGGGGGCTACACAACATCCTGGGCAATTCGGTGAAGACTATGGGCCTGGGCACGTACCAAGACACGCTGGAGGCTCACTTTGGATTCCACAATTGGGAAAAGTATCGAACGATGGGTGAGTTAACACCAGAATGCCATTACTAACAATCTAATTATTATTCGCTATTCACAGGAGCTACACTTTGGGCCCGATATAAAGAAGCCATCAAGGATCGTAACCTTCAGGTGACTGCGCATGAGGGTTTCACGGCAAGCCTACCTGCGGAGGAGGTTGCATTATGGGAAGAGATATGCGTAGAGTGGGAGGATGCAGCATTCCCCAAAGATGAGGTGTACAATCCCTTTGCGATTGAGGAAGAATGTAAGTGACTCAATTATCTGACAGGTAGCAAACTAATCTTGCCGCTAGTTCTTACACAGGCCAAAGTCGTTGAAGAGCTGGCTGCGGAAGACGCCCATTGTGCCAGAACCGCTACACAAAACAAAACAACTGCAGTAAAATTCTTGCTCAAAGGTTTTGAATTGCAGGAGACACAGTGAGTATGTTATTGCTTAGTTGTTATGTGAGCTAACATATAATCGCAGAGCAAAGCTGCGCAAGGAGGTAGCGGTGTTTGAGAAAGGGCAGAAGACCACGCAACAGAGCAGCGCATTGCTGGAGCGAAAGTCGAGCTTGAGACGGAATCTTGCGGAGTTTCAGGATGCTCAGTCAGAATACATGCCCGGCCTGCTCGCGTATCTCCTGGACAAGAAGGAACCAACATCAGTAGAGGAGGATCCGAAGCCGGAGGATGCAAAGCTCTGGTTGCCGTCAGAGATTGAGGCAAAATTCTGTGATTCGGTCTGTGTGGAAGGGCTCCTAAGAATGGAGGAGAGGCTTCGGGAGAGTCGCTGCTTTGACGCCCTGGGGTCTATTTGACATACGTTGCGTGTCAAGACCCGTTTGGTGCTTTTCAAGAACAGTAACGTCAGAGGTCAGCGTGATTCAGGATGCTCAAGGGATCTAATTGATCGAATACATGAACGGGCGAAGGACGGGGCTGATCGCTATCAGCGCAACCGTGCAGCGCTATTCACGATTCGTGGTGCTGGTACCTGGGAGGGGGTTCTGCAACCGCTTTTGAATGAGGCCGTACGAAGCTATGTCGATCCAAAATTGGCAAAGAAGCGTCGTGGACGTCGAGGGAACAACGAGGAGGAGCCAGGGAAGGAGGGAGTACCAGTGGAGGATGGTGAGATGGATGTAGAGGCGGAAATAGAGCTATCTGTTGCTAAATGGGTCAAAGGAGATGGGACGGGCGAAAGAACCAGAGAAACTCGAAAGGAGCTCTCTTGGATCTGGATGACGTCATCGATTAGCCTAATGGACGGCGCTGATGAAAATGACAACGAGATCTTGCGGGGAGAATGGTGCAGGAGTCGAGCCAGAGCTCTGCGGTCGACAGAGGAGGTTCTCCTCCTGCGTGAGGAGATGCATAGGACAGCAGTGTTTCTAGTTTGGAAGGAGAAGCAATGGAAGGAGTGGATGGTATTGCGAGCCAGTGTGTGTGACAACCTAGAGTCTGCGTTGGCAGAGGGTTTGACTGCATATGCGCGGAAGCAAGCTGGGGTTCATTGAGGGCTTTTGGACCAATTCCTAGATTTGTGGAAGCAACCTTTGGGCAATTCCGACCACAATGAATCAAACGAAGAGGTCATGCAGCGGCAAGGGTTGAATATGGACCTCGGGACTCAGATTACTGGAGGTAGTTGTGCAGACAATGATCAAGGGCAAGATATGGACAATGAGAAAGATGAGGAAGATGAGGAGGAAGAGGGAGATGATCGAGGTGACCTGGAGCATCCAGAGCGAGAGGTTGAAGAGGGAGAGGATGAGGCAGAGGAAGAGGAAGACCTTGGCTGGGCTTAGTCGGACCTGTTCTTGGATTTTTTACTGCTGCTAACTAGATATATGAATATTCAATAAAATGAGGGTTTATTATGCTTATGAATGGAATTATGGTTCGGAAAAAGTGTGATAAGTACAGATTGAACTACTCAATATACATGGATCTTTGGTATAGTGGTTAACTGGGCTAAGCAATGCTAGGAACCCCTCTAGATTGACTAAGAACATTCGTTCGAACCCTGCTGCTGCCCATTGCTATCATTTTGCTTCACTCTTCCGAGCCCAGGACCGGCCAAGGAGGGCTCGGGGGTGAGATCACCGGAGGTCAATTAGATATTCCTTATTGGGATATACTTGATATAGTACCAAGCGCGCAAGGTTAATTCCTCTGAGTGGATGGCCTTAGGGCAATTAGGACTGGTTGAATAGAACTACCCAGTTACCCTTGCTAGGGTACTTCCCCTCTGTGAGTCACTTCCTTAAAGGGCTACTGGCCTTTAGGATCTCAAATTGAAGCAGCTAAGGATGAGTAAATAACTCTAAGACTGTTCGATTGACGAGCGACAATTGTTATCTTTTGTTGAGGATCATTCTCCGGTAAATCTTGCTTAAACATTTCAATGACATCGCGATGAACATAGGATCCTTTTGCTAAACTGCCTTCATCCTCTTCTAAGACTCGATTTCACCCAGAGCCATATCAGTAATTTCGATCCAAAGGCATCCAGGTTAACGCCTTGAGAACCTTCAGCAGGCTCCTGATAAAATACTTCCTCAGGAAGCGGATTGTCTGGTTCTTCAAAGAAGTAACTAGACTGGTCTTCAACCATCCACCCTCTCTGTCTGGCGATTTGAAGGACTTTGTCCTTCCGCGACATTTCGTCGTCGTCCCAAGGCATATATCCTCCATCCTTGAGCATCATCTGATTCGTGCCATCTTTCATGACTAGAATTCCCTTGGACTTTAGATCTTCAATGCTCGGACACGTCCTGACTCCATGCCCCTTTTCTTGACAGAAGTAACACATCATGTCTCCAATAGCCATAGACTTAGCCGGAGTAAACGATGATGGTTTGCTAGTTGGCCACGGTAAGTAAGAGCTAGACGAGGATTGCTGTGGGTAGGAGGGTGCCTGTGATGAACTGGGTGCTCCTCTAGCTATCGACTTGACGCTATTCTTTAATGCTGCCAGAGATTGCTCGATCGCGGAGAGCTTTTGATCATGGTGTTTTATTTCCACGTCATGACGATCCTTCGAAAGAGAGACTTTCCTCCCCCATTCATTGTCAGGTTCTCCTTTAACCTTTGCATTCCCTGTGACTACGTCAGGGTTGTACACTGTGGCCGCGACAGCAGGCTCGCTTGTCAAGATCAACAACGTAGAATAACCCTTCCATAATCTTGCTTGTTTCTCTGCAGATTCAATGATTTCCTTCAAAGTGAAAGGATCATCTTCTCTTCGATCAACTTTATTCTTCGGATCTACTTCAGCTTTGTCGAGAATGGTATTCACAAAGAACCATCAAACGCCATGAGGAACCATTGTACTGCCTTGTTATTTGAGAGTACAGGCTGCGGTCCACTCATGAGTTTATTTGCTTCGATACTGAAAGCCCTTATGAACTTCTGGATCTTCTGCAACTCGTTCCTATATATGATTCCAACACTCTTTACTAACTTCTCGATTCTCTGTTTCGATCCTATTTCTTCACTCGCAGTCTCAGGGTAGCCTTTCTTCAACATTTGCTTGGAAGTCTTCCCATGTAGTCGTTGCACTAGTCACGATCGGATTGTCCTTCCATTCGAGCTGTGTCGCGTACGACATCCAACTCACAGCAAGGAACTTCTTAGCAGTATCCTCCGTGATTTTATTCAACGCAAAGAGTGCTTCGCAAGCGGCTAGCCATGCCAACAAATTCTTGGGCTTATCACCGATTGAACTCGGGCAGGGGCCTTTTTATGAATGCTCTGGGAGCTTGTCATTTTGAAGTTCAAGCACGGCTCCCGGCGTGAGCTGAACTTTAATGTTACTGATTGTCGTAGGTATAGACATTCTTGTAGCTTGTGGGGTTTGAGTTTGTCTTTGTGGGACTTGCTCGGTGGGTCTTGTCTCGATGATAGGTGTCTGAAACTCTTCGTCGTCTGACTGATTCGTCTGATAATCTATTCCGAGATGAATTCCCTTTTGGTGAACGCGGGGCTCGACTCGTAGATGATTCTGCTCGGCTAGCAAGAACTTCCTCTATAGTCACTAAGGATGGGCTGTTACGCTCTTCCTCGGGTACAGGTGAAGGTCTAGTTGACAGCAAAGTTCTAGTTGAACGAGGAGCTCGCGGTGCTACTCTCGCTGTAGTTCTGTCCTCGGGCGTCTGCGGATAGGGTGGCTGTGGGTACAAAGGTACCTTTGGCTTCCTTTTCAGTAGCGCGTCGGGATTTTCTATCGGCGGTAGTGGCTGTTCGCTGGAGTTGCGTGTACTTCTACCAGCTGGTGGATTATGCGATGAGCCAGAAATTTTGACTGCAACGGCGAATCCTTTTTAGCGCACTGACTGATCAACAGTTACTTGTGCTTAATAATTTTTCAATCAAAAGTAGCTCCCTCGCGGTGGGCTCCAGATGATGAGTTAGATTTGTGCTGGGTATGAAAACCAACCAAACAACAATCACCCCAATCAGATATAATCCAAAAGGTTTAATTTAATGCGAGGAAGGAGGTTGTCAAAGGTTCCCTCGACTACTAATTGATTCGAAGAGAAAAGCACTTGACAGTTGACACAGATAGTGCGCAATGAACAAGGTTTTATATTTGGAGGGAGGTTTTGAAAAGCCAACTAACGTACGACGACGCGCTGAACTAATCGAGGGGAAAGCAAACACCAAAGCACGGGTCAAGTACGCCGACTCCAACAAACGACTTTGCGTATCTCGGGAGCCTTTACGTCGCCGCGCAATGATACTCCAACTCTCAGGGATTCCCGCGAGTTACCTAACAAGCTTATACGACCGCTGCGCAAGTCACTCGAGTAGGCGTTTTTTAACACACTCAGCGAAGAGCGGGCAAGGGGTAGAATCTGTTGGTAAAGCTAGGTAACACTCCGAGAAGCTTCCTCCCTAAAACTAGACCAAGCCGACACTTGGGTCCAAGACCTTTCCTAATCAACAACGGGCTCGTCTGAGGTGTGCACATTAGGCTCCACCTGCGGTCCTAAGACTGATGTGACCTCTCTTCGAGATGAAAACCAGGAATGCTCGACTTAATAGCCGGGAAGTAGAATGAACAGCCTCAGTATTATCAAGGTTATAAGAAGGCCACCCATTTCAAAGGTTGTAGAGGACAATGCAGACGCGTCTGAGCATGTACAAATCACTACAGGTCCTAAGATAGAACTGCATTTCAGGTATCAAGTCTAATTTGTCATTCCGAGATAGAATAGCTACCCTTATATACTGAGCGAGATATATGAAAATAGGAAAATGAGAGAAACTGAGCGAGATAGGATGAAACAGAGTAAGTAAAATAGAAAAAGATAAATAATGTCCATATATGCGTGTATACTATGGTTTTGCCTCGACATTTTCCTGCCTTGTTCGTTTGTCTTCCTCGATTGGGTCGACTTTTGGGATTTTGGTCTGAATCGACTTGAGTCATTTGCCCTTTTACAAGGCTCACCAGTTCCTTTAGCAGAACAGCCCTCGGAAGTATTTCTATGTTTTTCCTTGCCAATGGGAGACTGGTTATTATCCCTAGTTCCACGCGGTCTCGAGTCTAGATGCCTGGTAGCATATGGATCTCAGTAAAACGCTGAGGCTTGGATAGAAACATTCCTTGGTCCTTCCGTGCTCTAGAAGTAGCTACAGCAAGTGGGTCATGTGGCCGCATTGGACTGCCGCGGCTATCTGCCTGGGCGCTTTCCAGCAAGCGTCAACTTTGAGGGCACCCATTAGGGTACTTCCTCATCTCGGTCCACCTTGCTTCGTTTAATAAACTTGAGTGTCGTTTAGACTCCTCGGTGAGCTGATCGCGGAAGCGATGCCTCGTTAAGACTTTGATCCCTTGGGTATATCCTTTGATGACCTAGCCTAGTATAACTGGTATGTGGGCTCGTTTATCTGCCTCGGTCAGCAACTTGTTATCCAGCAAGCTTGCCTCGCTACACCATACCGCACATAGGACTTTGATCAAGGCGCATTCACAAAGTTAAGTATGGTACCATTGCACGTACCGTTACTCTGCAACCTCTTGGGTAGAATAGGTCCTTGGTAGATTTTAACTATCAGCTTGGGCTCACTATAGTTCTCTTAATGACCATGTTTTGTTACTAACAGAACCTAGGATTATTGGTTCTGTGCAGTTCTAGCCTTAGCCGAAAAATCAGCGTATCAACTAATCTGCCTATCTTGGTCGAATAAGCATGTTCCCATGATGGGATCTGGTATAGTCCGTTAGTCTTTGGGATAACTCCCACGAGTTTCCCCTGGCGATCTCTGATCGTCATTTTACCATTTGCTGTATGGATGGCGTAACCATCATCGTCGAGTTTTCCCAGTGATACAAGTGTGTTGGGAGTGTCTGGACATAGAAGGGTGTTGGGGAGCTTTAACATTCTTATTTCTTGTTCAAATGTTGGAAGTCCCAGATGGAGTGTGCCGGAGATGTTTGCCGTAAAGGTTTCCGCATTAGCGGCCTGAATGACTCTTGTTGGAATCTCCCGTTGATTCCGGAGTTCGTCGGTGAGTGGTGTCATGTGGGTAGAGCATCCAGAGTCAAAAAGAATTGCTCCGTAACTGTGGGCTGCAGCGTAAGCATCGACGTATACTTCTTCCTCCTCTTCATCATTAAGAGTAAGAGGTGGCGGACTGTCGACTTTGATGTTTTGCATTGTATCAGAATTGTATTTCTGACATCTGTGATTGCTCGGCAATGAAAGAGCTAATTCGAATTTATCAGCTATTTCGGAAAAATTGAAAACAAGATTCTCATGCTTAGCGGGAATTTTGATTGCTGCCCATGATGACTCTGGTACTTCCTCAATCATGGATGAGGATGCCACTTCGCTGTTCTTTGGCCTATTTCTCCAGTTTCCATCCAACTTCTTCTTCTGCTTCTCTTTAGGAGCCTTTGTCTCCTTGGCCTCATTGGCCTGACTGCATTTCTCCGATGGACATTGATTTCCAAAGTGACCTTTACCTCCGCAGTTATAACAAATGGAATCCTGGCGACTTGTTGATCCTCCGCGGCCTCTGCCTCTGCCTCAGGAATTTCCCCTAAAGGAATTTCCATGACCTCGGAAACCTCCTCTTCCCCTGTTACCGGCATAGTTTGCCGATTCCTTCTTGTGATCATGTCGCATTTGATGTACCATTGATTCAGCACGAATGGTAGAGATGAGCTCCACAGGACTAAGCTTCTTGTCGGATTTAGCGGAGAAAACAGCTAATGCGTTTATCATAGCTTTGAAGGTGTCAGGGACAGAGGACATAATGGTGTTGACGAATATATCGTTGTTGATATCGATTCCCCTAGTTGTAAGATCGTTGCGGATGCTGATCATGTCGTCCAAATGTTTATTGACCTTGGATGGGTCCGAGCATCGCATAGTGTGAAGTTGTCTTTGTAAAAATGATTCAGTAAGAGCGTTTTTAGAATCATAATCAGCGAGTAAATTTTCCCACAACTGCTTCGTGTTGTTGTAGTGCCTATACCTTCGGAATATTCCATCCGAATCTTCCAATGATTGCATTAAGCAAATCACTATCCTTTCCCCTGTGTTCGTCATCTGATCCTTGAGCAAGATCAGGTTGCGGATTCCATTCCAAATAACGCTGATAGCCGATAGATCTGGCTGCAAATTCCACTTGAGTTTTCCACGTGTCCCAATTTGATCCGTCTGACTTTAAGGTTGTAACCTTATCAAAGGCTTTATTTGCTTTAGACATTTCGTCGTCGTTGTTGGAATCAGCAATTAAAGCACCTGGTGATCCGGGATCTGATGGCGACGGGGATCTGTGTGGAGAAGGTGGTTCTGTATTTGAATATGGAAATTGGGGTGCTGTGCCCTGTGGAGATAGTTGTGGAGGTGTAGGTGGGGTTGGTTCGCGTTTTGGTGCAGGTGATTGGGATGGAGCGGGAGTATGCTGTTGGGAGGATGATGCTATAGGCTGAGCAACAGGTGCTTCAGTATCTTCTTCTTCGTCGTCGTCGGTGATATGTCGTAGGTGGGTTCTGATAATTGCCTCCTGATCTTTTGCGATGGGTTTCGCAAAATTCGCTAATTTACCTGTCCAAGGTACGTCGTATCGATTTAGGCAATGTTGTTTGTCGCACTGGCTCCACTTTCCGGTGGTTCGGTTCTTGTACCTGTCAACTAATTCATTGATGTCAAAGATGTGTGGGTGTCCTTTGCAAGGAACAGTGTCGTCTGTGGGAGGTAATGGTGCTGATCTCTGCTGTGGTGTTATAGCTTTGCTACTCGATGAGCTGGCTTGTTCCAATGCGATGGAACATTGTCGAGTTACTGGTGGTGGTGCTTGTTGTGATGATTTTATCTCCTGTCGAGTTCATAGTGGTGGAGGATCTGGCCTGGGTGGCATGAACAAGCGTTACGGCAATATGATGCGTCAATGGTTAAGGCCGGGGCCCATAACCTATTAGAGTTACGTTCCTAAATAGGAAGTAGCAGCAGTAAGTCCACACAGGACTTAGTAGTAACGATCACACAGATCGATGGGGACAACAGTGTTATTACAGGGTATGGTACTAGGCTTTATATACAGTCCTATGTACAAACAATATATCTGGCAAGTGGCTACTGCGTGAATACTTGTGGCTACTGTCCATACGGTACAGTGGGTACTGTGAGAGAGCAAGTGGATACGGCGAGAGACTATGTGGAGTCTGCGAGATGATAATAGTGGAGTGCATGGGATGATGATACAAACAAGTGGAGACTACGAGAAAGTGTTCCATGTATAGTTCAATAGAATATATTTACCTTTGATATTCCAACAAAATGTTGTTTTGATCATTCTGTGGGCTAATGAGTAGTAAGTACAGATTATTAGTTATAGATAAGGAACTTTGAAACCAAAACATTTACCAGAAGGTGATTGAGAACAACATTGAGCAACCACTCTTTGAAATATCCTTGGACGTTGTGTCAAGTTGGGCCAATCTTATAGCATTTCCCACAGATTCAGGTTTGGTGGAGGAAAAGTACTTGTGGGTAGATTCCTTTATGATCTGTTCAATAGAAAGACCAGAGCCATTGGATTTCTTGTTCCAGAAGGAATGAGTTGCAATAATAAGGGTGCCTGAACATTGAGCAAGAGAGTGAGTGGGGAATGTTATTAACATGGAAATTGTAGTGAAAATCCCAAACCTGCATAATAAGTCAAGCAAACTTTAGCATGAAAATTATTCTGCAATATTAAGGAAGAGATGAATAAGAGTATGTGTAGCAAGGGATTGAATACATACCAGTTTGGTCTGGAGTAAGCCAGTAAGAATTTTAGCCTGAAGTATTGGAGGTATTGTAGAAGATTACAATCAAAGACCAATAGTAAAATAATGAAGGACTGACAAGCTAGAAAATTGAATGTCAAAACACACAACATGGGTCAGGTACCAAGGATAGGTCAGTAGGTGGAGGAGGTGACAAGTACAGGAAGATGAACTTACTCTCTAGAGAATGCACAGGTAGCAAGGATAGGTCAATAGGTGGAGGAGGTGGCAAGTCCAGGAAGATGAACTTACATCCTAGAGAATGCACAGGTACCAAGAATAACTCAGTAGGTGGAGGAGGTGGCAATTCCAGGAAGATGAACTTACATACTAGAGATTGCACAGGTAAGGTCAGTAGGTGGAGGAGATGGCAAGTCTAGGAAGATGAACTTACAAGCTAGGGAATAGACAGGTACCCAGGATAGTTCAGTAGGTGGAGGAGGTGGCAATTCCAGGAAGATGAACTTACATTCTAGAGAAAGCATAGATACCAAGGATAGGTCAATAGGTGGAGGAGGTGGCAAGTCCAGGAAGATGAACTTACAGTCTAGAGAATGCACAGGTACCAGGGATATGTCAATAGGTGAAGGAGGTGGGAAGTCCAGGAAGATGAACTTACAGTCTAGAGAATGCACAGGTACCAAGGATAGGTCAGCAGGTGGAGAAGGTGGCAAGTCCAAAGATGAAATTACTCTCTAGAGAATGCACAGGTACCAAGGATAGTAGGTCAGTAGGTGGAGGAGGTGGCAGTTCCAGGAAGATGAACTTACATACTAAAGAATGCACAGGTAACCAGGATAGGTCAGTAGGTAGAGGAGGTGGCAAGTCCAGGAAGATGAACTTACATCCTAGAGAATGCACAGGTACCCAGGATAAGTCAGTAGGTGGAGGAGATGGTAAGTCTAGGAAGATTAACTTGCATACTAGAGAATGGCACAGAATGCACAGGTACCCCAGATAGGTCAGTAGGTGGAGGAAGTGGAAAGTCCAGGAAGATGAACTTACATCCTAGAGAGTGCACAGTTACCAAGGATAATCAATAGGTGGAGAAGGTGGCAAGTCCAGGAAGATGAACTTACATACTAGAGAATGCACAGATACCCAGGATAGGTCAGTAGGTGGAGGAGGTGGCAAGTTCAGGAAAATGAACTTACATCCTAGAGAATGCATCAATATCCACCATTTTTCAAATTTTCTCCTTACGAAAAGAAATCCACAAGCTCACAAACTATGCAATCCATGGTTATTTTAGAACTCTGATCCCCTCAGAAACTGATTATGCACATAAAAATGTGGAAACCATATTAGTATTTCTTTTAATTTTTTGCTCATAAATGTATTGAACTGTTTTGGTATTGTCAGCATAAGACACAGGGTGAGTATTCCAATGTTGGCTGTATTCCATAGTGTACTTACATTGTCACCAAGGACCAATTTCTCTATTCTACTAATGATTCCCTCTTTCTCTCTGTGTTCTGTTAACAAGATCAGCATCCCCTACAGTTTCCTTCCATAGAGCTCTACTCTACCAATGAAGTGAATTGCTCTTTTGATGACAAGCTTCAAGTTGCATTGTTGCACAGAAACAATCAGTAGCTGCAAAGCAATATTGTCAATTGCTTTTGATGTCTTTTCAATCAGTTTTGCACACTGTGGTTGTGCTCTTTCAAGCTCCTTGTGCATGTCTGTATAATATCATTTAACCCGAAATAGCTCCTATTTTGTCATTTACACACCTTGCATAAAGACAAATCCCTTAGGTTGAAAACTAGCCTCAAGTTTTACCCAGTCTACCAGGCCATCCAAGTACTTCTTGACATGATCACGCAGTTTTTCTTTAATTTCCGTGCGATTAATCCCTTTGTCCTTAAGTTCTTTTGTTATTTTGGTCCGCTGTGCATCACATTTTGTAAACACGGCAATCACAGGAGCTACATGACATTATTTTTGTGGAATCAGATGTCTAGACACCAATCTGCTTACCTGAATCAGTTCCCTCATTGAAGAAATTCATTTCAGTGGGTAACAACAGGCGATCCTCATCCACAAGTAAGCATATCCTTGTGTGATGATGTGGATCAGTATTAGGAACATTCAGGAGTATGGCAGTCATGGAGCAAAACATACCAGATGGCATGTAGCTGTTTTTTTAAGGTTGTTGCTTCAGACCGGGCTTTGATGAATGCATGAACAGTTTTCATTTCTTCACTTGATCCCGATTCAAAGCCACCAGAGTCATGAAAGACAAAACCAGGATTGGCCTCATAAGTGATTTCATTATTTATATCATGGATTCCACGCTGGTGAAATGCTTTGGATATATTGATCTTCCAACGCCGAATATTGGATGTTCATACCTCAGAGCTGGGCACAATATCAATCTTGATTGATTGTAGTTATTTATTGTGTTGGCAAAGTAGTTTTGCAGTGACACACCTTGTTCCCATTTCTATCATGCACTATAGGTGGATCCTTGGTATTGCACATCATTTGACAAATGGTTGTTTTTCCTGCGTTGGCTCGACCAATGACCAGAATCCGAAATTTTCCACACATATCACGAAGTCTAAGTAGTTCATCAGAGTCCATTGGTTCAGTCACTGACTCTGGAGAGGAACGGTGAATGGCTGTTTGAGTATCGGAAGACATTATTGAAGTGAAGGAGGCAGTTCAATAGATGGGATATCTAAACCTTAAGATCCCAGGACCTTTATATAACAAAACTGCATACCAATTTTTCCTCTTACGTCGCTCGGATATACTGTACCGAATCATTCAATTTGATGACCTAGTAGGACCTAGTACTAAGTACTCTGGTATCTTCATCTTTCTGGAGTGTCATGGGACTAAGTCAACTGACATCCTAGTTTGATTGGGATCGGAAAGCCTGCTGACCTTCATATAAATATAAATACTAATACACTCACGGCCTGTACTGGTGACACTTCACATCACCACATGGTCAGGAGTATCTTGATATAACCTTGCCGCAATATTCCTCATGAACTGCCTAGCACCCCAACTTCTCCTGCAACGCTCTCCCTTTTAGCACAAGATGGCCAACAAACCGATGATCCCAGTTGTAGAGGGGATAATAGAGGAAGTTGAACGGTGTGTATTCTGGCACAGAATAACAAATTAGTGACCGAGTTTTTATTTCTCATTTAATAATTTTTTTTGCACCTAGAATACGTATTCTCGTTGTTGGCAAGGTTCTGGTCATTTATCTATTCAGAAAATTGTCTATTCATTTCATGCGGATGTTGCAAATAGTCTGGGGTTGGCAAAACATCATTGATCAAAAAGATCTTCAACGTTGCAAACCTTGTCAGTAGTCCATGCTAATATACTTCAGTAGCTCATCAGCGCACATATTAGAACGTCTCTCATGATCGGGCTGGAGTATCTAACATTGAAGAGGAAATCAAATCAGATCAAAATAATCGCTTTGTGGCGCACGATTCGGAGGGTTACGAGCCGGGGGAGGAGAGTAAATTTGAGGCGCTGCAGAGGTTTATAGAAAAACGTCGCAGTGAGGTGAAACTTGCGAATAAAATCCACGTTATTTGGCGAGTATGGAAACACTTTAGTATTTTTCTTATCCTCATATCCATATTTAGGCTCTGCATCGCAACTCCTCATGCAGGAGGCCGGGTTCTCGAAACGGGGACAGAAGTCTTGCTGAAGACTCTACCCAGAGGTATGTTGATGTTTGGTACGTATTGAGCCTTTCATGTCTGATTTGGTTTTCGGTGATGACAGACATTGCCTTAATTGTCGTGTTCACGAAATATGACCTGTTGGTTCTATCTAAAGAGGAGGACATCTTAGAGGCTGATCCTGATCTAGAGGAAAATGAAGAAATGCTTGTACAAAGGTGTCAAGAAAAGGGGGAGAGTGATTTCAAAATACTGTGCATGGACACATTGGAAAGGTTTACATCCAAGTCAAACGTTTCCATGCCTGTAGCAGTGAAGATTTCAAGTAAACAACATTGGTTGTTAATGTTATTATTTATGCTGATACCTATTTAGGTGAATCCCAATATGAGGATACACTATCGGAGCTACTCCATATCACCGAAATGGAAATTTCACGTTTAAACCAATGTAATAGTGAACAACCAACAACTTCTGAAAATGCTGTTGAAGCACCGGCGGAATCTCTCCTAGCTATGGCACAGATGGTTGACATTGACAAAAAAGTTGAATTGGTTATCAAGTGAGTGTATATTTGCCCAAACATAGATAATATTATAAATACTCAAGAATATTTTAAGAGTAGGAAGAAAAAGTATTTTATCCAATTATTGTATTTTAATGACTAATTGACCGGCGTGATTAGAATACTGGCGTGGACTAGCCTCAAGTCTTCATTTTCCAGGACTTGGTTTACAAGCATGTTTGTCGGTCCTCCACAAAGACCTTGTCATACCCTGGAATATCAATGATTCCCACCAGGTGAGTCTAGTATTAGTAGGTTATCCCTTGCACTTCAATAGATTGCTTCTAGCTTCTTCTTTCTGGAGACTTTGAGTCTGCCATCACTCAACTTATAGAGTCCTTCCAAAAGTCATCTGATATGTCTGATGCCGGAAAACATTTGTAAGGAACTCAAAACTGCTTTCCTCTGGTGAGCTTTGGTGTTGATATATTCTGCTAGCTCAAAGGGTATTGGGTTGGCTGGGACTGTGGCAGGGGTTGCAGGTGCTATAGCAGCTCCTGTAGCACCAATTGTAGTACCAACAGTGTTTGTTGGCGTGCTCTTTGCACACTGGGTACATGATATCTATACCTCAACGTGAGTCAAACACATAATTCTTCTGCAGTATGAATAGTTTTCATATCAGATTTCTAGGCCCAAAACTGTGCGCTGTCTCATGCTATACATCCTGCATCTTTTCAACCTAATGCATGGCTTATTTTCTCTCACTCAACTTGGACAAGCCTTGCAAGGAGAAATCAACCAGTACCCTCAGGGGTATGAGGTCACTAGAGAAGATATCGAGTACATTTTTGAGGGATACAAAAAATCAGAGGTTTTCAAGCAGATTTGCATTGCAGTCAATGATTTTATTCAGCGGTCGGATGTTTTGACATATGGAAACAAGGACCATGTGTTGAACAAGCTCATTGAGCTGATGGACAAGGAATATAAATTTATACCTGAAATCCGCAAAGTTCCAGGTACAATATCTGGTACAACTTGACTCCTTAGTTAATGGTTGTTACATACAGTATGTAACATACCAAAATTTCAAGTATGCCTTTCTCAATTGATTATCTCATACTGTGTGATTTCAAGCACTTCCAGCAGTTAAGGGGTGTTGTTTGGGGTGTTAGATATCAGCCTGACCATTGGCTTTGGCCACTTCACACTGCTTTGGAATATGCTTCCATCAGCAAAACCCAGGTGTTATGTACAGAGCTGTACAGCTCTGTTGGACCAGAGCCCATAGCAAGGTACCTCTCTGTACAGAACTGTGGGATGTTATAGAGTGCTCTTTGCTTTTGTCAGACATGGTGGTGCAAAGAGTGGTAAAATTATAATTTTTCATACTTTTTATGACTACAAAGAAAATATACTCTACAGTTCTTGGTAATGCAGAAGCAAAACTTCAAAGGTATGACTTGTTGTCAGTAGAAGGGGGAAGGGGGGTGGAGTGCTTGGGCTGTGTTCACCCAACCCGGATCCCAAAAAAACCGGCCAACCCAGTTCCATCACTAGTGATTGCAAGTGTATCTGGTTTCAACATCCAGTACTATCATACAGTGCATTTCAATTTTTTTTTACAGTTTTGCTGCATTTGGATGTAATTTCTAGGAATGCTAAAAGTCAAAGCTCTTGAAGGTTTTCACTCTGAAAGTTTAGCGCCCGCAGTCCAGCACATTTTCGAAAATTCAACCCCTTGGTCCAAAAGAGCAAGAAACGCATGCAACCCTCTCCCTTGGGCCTTCCCAGCCACCTCGCTCTCGAACGTCCCCCCAATCTGCATCACCAAATCCAAATCCCGCGTGAACGACAAGTGCGCGTACTTTGACGGGCTATCATTCGCAAGGAGATCAACACACTAGACCTCTTTCATTAGTATATAAATGAATACGATAGGTATCGATGATGCATAATGCATAGTAAATATCAGGTTGGGAAATGCGTACCTCGACAATAGGAACAGCATACGCAAGCGTCTGCTCACTCTGATGCGCAGAGACCAGACTCAGGGCGCTCGGGGGGGTTGTAGGACTGGTATAAGGCTTTGGAGGGAGGAACGGGAAGAGGGAGGTTTGAACTGTGAAAAGGAGGTGATACCCAAGGCCGTTACCGCATTTTTTCACTGATACCCAGACGCGTTCCTCCTGTTCCTCCTGCGTCTGTGTCTGATCCTCGACCTCCATCTGCGTAAGTCACATCAAGATACCAACCGTCCTCTACGAAGGAATGATCTCGGCCTCGACCAAAGCCCTGCCTATACCTTGTAGCGCAAGTGGGGATTTCGAAGGCGGTTTTGGGTGGGCGGGCAGCGTGAAAGTCGGAAAGACGCGCTAGTCTCTAGACACAGTTTCTGTTGGTTTTAATTTTTTATTAACCTTCCTTCTTTCGCGTTAGATAATCGCATATTTTCGTCTTTGCCTTGTGTGTAGGATTATGAAAATTGTTCGAAGCTGTGCGGGATTGCGTTTGCGTTTGCAGTACCTTGGTAATGACCGCAGCTGCAGCAGTTTCTTCCATTCTATATCCATGTCGAGTTGACCCAAAAAATGGAATCACCTGTAAAGGAATTGCGGTGCGGAGTTGGTGCGGAGTTGTCCGAGGCGATGATCGATGATGCTGCGATAAATTTTGACACACTGCCATGAACATCGACAAGCTATAAAGATCATTCCACTACTGTGAATTCCACAATTACACCATGTCCGGAGAAGAAGAAATCGGCACCCTAATCGTCGTCGTCCTAAAAGCTCAAAACCTTCACGATAAGCATTTTTTTAAACAGGATGTTTATGCGCAGATAACATTTAATGGTGCGCAATTTCGAATCAACCTATAAACTAGTTTACTGATTGTCTTTTAGGCGAAACCAAAAAAACCAAAATCGACGTCAAAGGCGGTCAACATCCAATGTGGGATGAGGAGATTAGGTTTCCGGTTTACAAGATTCCCAATACCGGCGGTGACTTGAAGAAGTATAGAGAGCTTACGGCTACATGCTGGGCTAAAGAGCACAAAGATGATTCCTTACTCGGTGAAGGGAAAGTGGATATGACAGCGACTTTGAAGAGTGGGGAATTCGATGGTGAGCTGCTCTGTGGCTTTATCTAGATATCGATTGAGCTGATTTGCTACACTGTAGACTGGGTCCCATTAAAGACCAGCGAAGACCAGCGCGGAGAAATCTATCTCGAGATTACTTATTACAGTAATGCTCCTGTGCGCGCGCCTGCGCCAGCGCGTGCAGCACAAGCACAAGCGGCACAAGCACAACCTTCTTCACTCCTTGCTCCACCTCAGGCCAACTTGGGCCGAAGACCGTCCAAGCTATCTCCAAAGGACCGACTTTCGCGGGGCCCATACAGTAACACGCAACAGCAATCACAATTGGGTCCTCCAACTCCTCCGAAAGGCAGTTCTTTGCCATTGCCTAGCACGCTGAAACCAGGACCCGCCGCAACGGTGCCCAGTACGTTGTTACCTGGAGCTGGACCTACTCGAGTCAGTCCTAAGCAGCAGAATCAGCCTCTACCAGCGCCAGGTACCGCTCGTCCTGCAGCAGCGGCGGCGGCGGTTCCGTCGATTCTGAGACCTGGGAACCCCCAGGCAGATCCACATCCTTCTCCTCACAGACGCGAGAGTTCATCTCCTCCTCGTGGGCCGGGTGCATTCCCTAATCCATATACCACACCGAGCGCCGGCCCTATACCCTTTGCGCATGCTTCGTCCACTCCTGCTCCTGGTGCTGTACCGCCCCGCCATCACTCCAACTCCAATGGCTCTTTACCCTATCCCTATTCAACAAACCCAAACCCAGACGCGCCTTCACCCCGTCCCACAAACGCCGTAAACGCACCATATACCCATACCCAACGACAATCATCCAACCCATCTGTCCTCGATTGGAACTCCAGCGCTCAGCAGGGACCACACCAGCAGCAGGGATCGATTCCAGTAAACGCACCATATACCCAACCCTACACCCATGCCCATAGACAATCTTCCAACCCCCCTTCAGGCCCCTCTGGAGTTCTGGATTGGAATTCCAGCGCTCAGCAGGGCCCGACTTCGTTCTCGTTCCCGGTTCCCAATTTCCCTCAGCCTGGGATTCCTACGGTTGCTGACGAGCAGCCTACACCCATCAACGGAGGTAATAACAATACCTATTATAATCAACCGCCTCCGGCTCATGTCCACCAGCGAACGGTATCCTACTTCGCACCCTCCTCCCCAACCGCAATCATTCTCTAGTCAACCTCCGCACCCGCACCCATCTCGCACACCGAGCTCAGGCAATGAGCTACCTGATCCGTATTTGATTGCGAGGTATCAATCGCCTCTTCCGCTTCCACCCAACGCCAAGCCCAAGGCTTCCTCGTCCTCCTCCAATCATAGCCACCGTCGCACATCAAGTGCTGAACCAGCATCCATATCTGATTCTTACCGTCCAGTTCCAGCTATCCCCACTCACCCGACACCAACACTCAGTCCTCCTCCTCCCGTCCCCGCTCACCCCAACCCAAACCCAAGTTACCCAACTCCGACACCAACACTCAGCCCTCCTCCCACCTCTCCCATCCCGTTCTCGCACCCCCGTAGATGAATCTCGCCTTCGCCAACTTCGCCAAGCGGAAGAAGACGCTGCGCGGAGAAGGGAGCAGGAGGAGAGGGATATGGAATTGGCGAGGCAGATTGATTTGGAGGAGGCTGAGAGGGAGGAGAAGGAGCGCCGCGAACGGCTTGAACGGGAACGTATTCATCGAGAGGAGCGGGGACGAGAACGAGAACAGAAGGAGAAGGAGAAGGAGGAAAGGGAACGACAGAGGGAGCAGGAGAGGGCGCCACCTCCCCCTCGAAAGTCTCCTTCCCCTCCTCCATACGCCAAAGCAGAAGCGCTTCGTAAAGCTCAGGAAGAGAAGGATATGGAGTTGGCGAGGCAGTTGGATAGGGAGCTTAATCTCTGATTGGTGTTACGATTATTAAATTATTATTCAATAACAATTTCAACTTGTACAGTGTACCAAAAAGCAAATCACTTAGGTTAGCCCAGTTAACCAGTACACTACTGTAAGGAAAATAATGACTGGCATGAAGCGCATAAGTACTTTGAACGCAGGATCTTCTGTTTGGAAACGGTTGGGGGATTCGATACCCTTGGATGTGATGGAAAGGGGGATAACAAGTTCTGGGACGTAGTGTTATCGTGATTTCCTAGCGAGACAGACTGAACTGGCTTGAGCAGCGGACATTGCAACCTTGAAAAAGTGCATGGTTGCTTTTGCGATGAATAAAATAGAAAATTTAAATCGACAAAATTTCTTGAATAGCTGAATAAAATACAAATCAAAGATATCCTTGTCTACGTCTGCGTTGCTCTCTGTAATTAGTAAAAACGGGAATACGAAACTCGCGCTCTAATAATTCTCGTTGAACTTCGGCCCATCGCTTCAAAATCATTCGACCAACACTCCCTGTAACGATTTTACAAGATCCTCCCTGATCTGTCCATGATTGGGGGGAACGCTAGGGAAATTCCATGAAGGATAAAGCTTGTCAAAAGTTCCTCGTGTCATGATAGGTTTACCAATCATGGTCTCTCTATACAAATCAAGATACTGCTCGCAAGCGCCACACGGCGGCTTTGAGACCCAAGATAGGGAAATACTTCCAGAGACTGCGAACGGATGTGGTGCAGTAGCGCAAGTTCGCAGTGGACACCTGGAGTGACTCGCACGATAGTTTCAGAGCCATTCTTGTCGATAGCACTTTGAACAACGTTTTGCACAAACTCCTCCTGGATTGTTATGTCGGCTTTAGTACCAGTTGCTGCTTCCGCAAGTTCCAGAGCCTGTTTGATGTTGGGCGTGTTCAACGTGCACTGATAGCTTTTGGCAACCATGGGAGGAAGGATCTGGACCCGTATGGTACTTTGACTCCCCAAAACCACCCGAGTTGAGCGGTCGGACTGGGAAGCCTTATAGAGGCAAACAGTGTCGAGCGGGAAGGCGATTAATTTCTGGGCCCACGATCGCATGCTGAAGAGGACTGTGTCTGTATCCCTCGTACTCTCTCTCACTATGGAAGATATATATATATAAGTCATTGAGTAGAGTAAGCGATAGCAGAAGTAATGACGTACAGAATAGGTCCAGCCTCACCAATGTAGAATAGAAACTATCCTCTAATATGCCCTTCTCTTCCCATACACCGTAAATCTCATGAACAAGGCCAATGAAATCTTCAGGCAACCTTCCGGTACTATTTCGAGTAGTTACATCCTCAATGATGAAGTCAATGTCCTGGAATATGGACTTGAGCGTTTCGTGCTCGAATGAGCTGAAGAATGACTTGGATTTGGACTTGGATTCGAACTCGCATTCGGACTCGCATTCGCTGAATTCCAACTTTTCCTTATCCTTCAGCACCGCTTCCTCTGATCTGCCCTCTCCAAAACGTGGTGTGCAAATCGGGACCAGCCAAAGTCATACAACTCGGTGAGAAGGTCGTAAAAAAGTGGGAGTTTAGATTCCGCGTTTTGTAAAACTCGTTGTTGATGCATGTCTCGAACTATGTCCACAATTCGTTCAAGATGGCGTAAGGTGTTGTCGATTTGAGATTGTTTGAGCTCCGAGCTGAAGACTAGATATATTGTTGTGCAAACAGAGTCAGACCCTGGCTCTCGCGGATCGATAGACGCAGCCATCGCTACAACCTGTCCCCGTTCGGAGATACACGACTGTGCCAAGACATCGAGCACTTTGAATTTTCGAATATCATCTTGATCAAAAGATGATGAGGCGAATTTCTCCCGAGTCCTTTCAGACTTGCGTTTTGGAACACAAGCGCTGCTAATGCAAAGAAGTTCTGATATGAACTCGGGGTCTTGAGCTGTGATGTTTCTGATCTCATGGTCATCATCGCCTGGTGCTAAATATGTATGGGTTAGGGTTGGGTTGGTGGAATGCCTGGATAGGGTGTAGAAGGAACAGGAGCTGCTGATTTACTTCCCATGGAACCGGGACTGGATGTCGATATTATCAGGGAATTCCGGGGCAGCATAAGACTCCTCGCGCCTGCTGAGAGTTGTCTGCAGGGCTATGTGTTTGAGATAGATGACTTGAGATGTCGCTAGGTGTGCTCGTAATGTTACGGGACCAGACTCTGCGAGAGAAGTTGTCTCTAATATCTAAAAGATAGGCAACTCGGAGACGGTTCAGTGAAAATTTGGCGAGAAATTAGAAAGTCAACGACTCGGATGCTCAGCGCTTAATTGAAATAGCGCCCCTTTACCTGAACACGCAGGACTAGTTGGAACCTTTACCTGGCATCGTACACCAGTCACCAGTCCCCGGTCAAGACTTGTATTTCGGTACAGAGGTAAGCAAGATGAATCTTTTCTCTAGTAGAATTCATATCTCTAACTTAGCAAATCGAACAGAATGCAAGCCGCCGCCGTCTGCTCAAACTGTAACGTTAACACTATCTTCACGCCTCGGGTACAGCCCCAAGTAGATGATCCTCAGATCCTCAAAAAGCTTCGCTGGGAATCCGGTCCTGGGACACTTCACCCTAACGATATAAACTCGATTGAGTCGATACTCCAAAGCGTACATCAGGATCTTGAGGACTACGACCGGGAGATTCAGATTCTCGACTCGCGGAAATTGGAATTTGTCAAAAAGCAGGAACACCTACGGCAATACATGGCCCAGATTCATGCTCTGCTTTCACCGTTTCGAAAGGTCCCGACGAGATTTTGCAGAAAATCTTCGAAGATTGCTGCGGTAGCTCCGACAATCACTTCAATTTGAGCAGTCTCAGCGGAAAGCCTCCTATGGATGACTATTAGAAATATGCCTGCATTGGCTCTCACTAGTGTCTGTTCACGGTGGCGTAGGAACGGACTCTCCATCCCGAGTATATGGTCGAGGATATCGTTGAGATATGAAAGGGAGTCTGAGTCAGCCCTGCTGCTCCTCCGCATTTTCCTAAATCGGTCGGCCTCAGTACCATTGGCCATCCATATCAACCTCAAAACACTTCCTTATACAGATGAAACCTCAAAGGAGCTTCTTCCCGTTATAGCATATCTAGTCGACCATACACACCGCTGCGCAGCCTGATCTTCGATATGAAGTTGTTCTATTTCCTATTCTGTTTCCGCACTGTATGGTAGACTCCTCTACTAGAAGATCTGAAACTAGTACTCTACGTTTTTTAGTGTCCGCAACACAAAGGCGATTTGCATAAAGCACGAAACTGCATAAGATGAGGTTGGTTGCTATCGGCTACAGGAGATTCATTTGACTTTCCTTTTTCACAGCTTTCTCATATCGAATATCCACCGCTTCTGATTCCTGTTCTGTTTCGGCATTGTATCCGAGTAGACTTTCCTCTGTTAGAGGAATTGGACACTCTACGTTTTTTAGTGTCTGCCGACACAAAGGGCGATTTGGAAGGTTTCGCTCATAAAGCACCGAAACTGCATAAGATGAGGGTTGGCTGCCTACCGGTTGCAGGAGATTCATTCGACTTTGCAGGTTTTCCTTTTTCACAGCTTTCTCATTTCGAATATCGGGATCCCACCCACTGGGGAATTGAAAAATTATTCGATAACAGCCCAAATCTAGTGTCGTTAAAGATAAATGACCGTTATGGTTTCTTTCCAATAGGAGCTAGGTCGCAGGAGCATATAACTTGTCCTTCAATCAAGACATTGACCTTGTGTCGTGGTCGTGTCACTAGGAACTACGACCCCACCGTTTTGTCGTACCTCTCGCTTCCATCATTACAGAATCTTCATTTCGCACCATCTAATCTGACAGGTTCTTGGGCTCACTTTGGTCCATTCATGGCATTTCTGTCGCGATCATCCCCTCCTTTGACGACATTGATGATCCAGAGTCTAAACCTCTCTGATTCTAATCTCATCCGTATTCTGGCTCAGATTCCAACTTTGCTGGACCTTGTTATTGACGACAACAATGTTCCGCCTGCCGAGAGCCCTATTACTTACAAGTTCATCGAGAGTTTTCATGCGAGTCGCACGACGGGCCAGCGGCCCATTCACATTGTCCCGAGACTACGCTCCCTAAAGTTGGATGTTGGTGCAGACGCATTCGAAGATGCTTTAATTGTGGATATGGTCCAGTCGCGATGGATTACCGAAAAACTGTCTGCGAGCTATGTCAGCGGGAGCCAGTCTGACGGACTACCGGCAGTTGACTGCCTGCGGGAGTTTACCATGAGGTTCCGACGACGGAAGGAGGTAAAGGGTGTATTTCAGCCTATCGAGGATACTGGGATGAGGGTTGTAGTATTATGGATGGAACAATAGAAGTGTTTCAACTAATTCTTGACGGTCTTATACCTCCACCACTTACCTTTACGAATTCAAATATCCAAATTCGATATCTGTTCTCAACTTATGCAAGATGAGAAGGGGTAATGGCATTTACTGTTACCCCTTGACTTATAGTAAGCGGGCACGATTTTCATGTTAGCTGAGGAAGGGCCAGTAAATTAGTAGGTCGAATACTTGACCAGCAAGCGGAATTGGACGTCATAAAGTTACTTGAATCCCTGGTAAGTAGAGTCGCATAACCAAGCCATCCCAAGTCATGGCGGTATGCAAGGAGACATGACATTAGGGAGTCAACTCCGCTGGAAGCCCGCTCGATGTCGGGCAGACAAACGACCTCGAGTTTGAAATTGGAGACGAGACCGTTCGCAACTTTGGCCAGATTGGCCTAAAAGCAGTCCTCTCTCGAAAATTAGAAATTTCGTCCAGTAATACTTTTCAGTCAGCCTATATCATCATCAAGGCCATTATTTCTCGAATAGAACTCATTCAATACTAGCCATAAGACGCAAATACTTGGTCTATTCTGCTTACTTTACTGACCTGGCCACTTAATATGAGTGAAAGTTCCTCGTTTATTGCCCTGTCAATGCCCCAACGCTGTGCCAGAAACTATGGGCCATACATGTTCAGCAGCAGAATCAAGACACATTTAAATTACACACCTGCAGCGTTCAAGCTGACTAGCATCTGCAGTGTCGACATGAATATCGGAAGAGGTACCATCCGCAGTCTGGTTGAAAACCATCACCGTCGAGCCGTTCGAGTACTTATCCCAGAACGGAGTGATCGTAGGAACTATTTTGTCGTTTGGATCCTGCGAGACTACGAACGCCATGAAGGCTCCTGAAAAGGCGTCGAGGAATTGGGTGTTGTTGAATGCCGGACGTTTAACAACAGGTCCAAAGAGGCTAAGGAATGTTTAGCGAATACCCTACTGCGCTCTTCACGAGATACAACTTATATCTCACCTACTAGTAGGAAAATAGTAGTACAAATCTTGTCCGTGATTTGCAGGCGGAATTGCTAGAAGTACGTAATTAGTATCGGCCGATTCCTTATGAGTCCAACGCATTCGTTCAAAAACCCTACCAAATTGTCCCTAAGATGAGGAGTTACCTCAACGAGGCGTCACTCTAGTGGAACAGCAGTACATACCTTCCACGAGCTATTCGGGAATGCGCTCAAGAGATAAAACGTAGGACAAATAAAGATAGCTGCGCGGCCAATGAGACCAACCATTTAGCATTCATTAGCAAGGGACAGACAGAAACCCAAATCGAGATTTTAAAATTCGTACTTACATTCACCCATAATGTCATTATCCTGTTCAAGAGGCGTACCGCCCGTAGACGCATAGATTTCAGCAGTCTTCCTGTCCTGCTTGAGTCCAAACTTGGGGAACAGCGTGCCCGCGTACAATGATACGTTTGTTATTGGGTTGGCCTTTTTCACGAAGGTGACGCCTTCGTTGGTGTTGGTGATGGAAAGTAAAGCTTTCTGGGTACATTATCACGATTAGCACAAAAAGCCACTAGGGAACCAAAGCGGCTTACCCCATTCACTTTCCCTTGCTTCAAAGACTCGGTAGGACGTTGCGTGATGAAAGTTCCGTCGACTACGGGTACGAAAAGGAAAGTTCCATAGAAACCAGATGCGCTTTTGTTGGTGTTTATTGTCTCAAGCACAGTCACGTTCACCCCCCGAAGACAAGTCAAAGAATCATCAGCAGATGAACAGCTAGTCCATGACTTGTTAGTACAGTACAGTCAAATGTAGATGCAAATACGAACTTGCTTTGGGCAATGACTTCCGAGTAAAGCAGCTATAAGGAGATTTTGTGTGTATGAGATGACAAAAAAACGGCAGAATAAAAATGTACCTCAGGGATAGTATCATTGTACATATATTGAGAAGGCAAAAAAGTCGAGCTGGTGATGGCACCTCGGAATAGCTGTGGGAATGTCTGCCCGTCGTGAGCAACGACATGTTGTAACACAGAGCCAGCACCTAAACAAGTACATGCACACGCAGTTGGTCACCTTTTTAGGCCACGGATGACTGCGATTAATACATACCTGCAGACTCCCCCCAGATAGTGACTTTTGTAGGGTCTCCACCGAATTGCGAGATCTAATGAAAATTCAGGTGGGTGTATTGGACCGATACGGAATAAAAGCATACTGACATGGCTCTGTACCCATCGTAACGCGAAATCTTGGTCAACTATATCACAGAGGGAAATAAAGAGAGTCAGACATAGCATGGTCGAAGTTATAAAATACACAAACGTAGTCCAGCGTTGAGGCTTCCATTTGCTTTGACCTCGGATCCGGAAAGGAAACCTAGTAGTAGTGGTAGAGGTTCATATCCGAGTCGCTCGATTCGCTAAGGAGAAGACATACCGAAGAGACCCAGTCGGTATTGGATGATGACTGCCACGATTTCGTTATTAGCTTCGCGCAACAGGTCGGAACCTAAATATTGGTCTGCGCCGCCCGAGATGTAGCTGGTAGTAACGAGCTCAGAATAGAGCAATATTTGTAGTAGTTATCGTAATGAACTCACCCACCACCCTACTCGAGAGGAAGGATTAGATAGTCTATAAGCGAGAGGAAAGGGAGTAGATAGCCAGTAAATGCGTACATGAATCCAGACGAGCGTTGGGAGAGGCTTAGTAGGAATAGTGTCTCCGGGGAAATAAACGCTGAAGGCGCGAAATTACATGAGTGCACATCAGGTAGATCGATATTGACACCTTACTTACTTCAAAAACAAGCAATCCTCCGGTTCCACTCCAAGCGCATCTGTCCTTCTATTTAATGAGTTTTGAGCTTCCAGAGGATTGGTAGAAGCTTTTCCGCCGGGACCTTGGGGGCATTGGTTGGGCTGTGTGTTGGTTTGTTGAACACCAGCACGGTTATTATTAGCTGGAGATCGAGGAGCTCGCCAGCGCAAATCGCCTGCAAAAACAGATTTACAATAGTATCTAGCTTTAAAATCGCGTATGCAGGAGGGTTTCCACTAACCAATAGGTGGAGCCGCATATCGCATACCCAAGTAATTGGTGATATTATTGACCGAATCATAGACTCCTTGGTATTGTGCATAACCTAAATCAATGATGGGTACATCATTGCTTGTACGAGAGTGTATGTGAGAGGTTGTTGCGGAAACGAGAAACACAACAAGAAGAGACAATCCACAGATAATTTTTGTCATCTTCGGGACAAACGGTCAAGTTCTGGAAGGCCCCCAGTTGGCTTTTATAATGTTGCATAAGAGTTGCATAAGAGCCTCCTGAGTCTACTTCGGATTTCCTAGACTTCCTTCCGCCTTACGGACTCTTGGTAATACTCAGTAGCTACTCAGCTGCTAATGGGACCTTTAGCTCTAAATGAACATTTTGTGAACATTCTATATCAGATAGATCAGTGGTTCGATACCTTACATACTTCAAAAACTCTGGTTCCGCTCCAGGTGCATCTGCCCTTCGAGTTAACAAGCTTTGAGCTTCTTGAAGATTAGTAGAAGCTTCTCCAGTGGGAGCTTGGAAGTACAGGTTGGGTTGTGTGTTAGGTTGTGGGATACCAACGCTTTTATTGCTGGCTGAAAGTTGGGGAGGTCGCCAGCGCAATCGCCTGCAAAAACAGAGTCACAATGATATCTAGCTTTAACATAGTAGGAGGGTATCCACCGACCAATAGGTGGCGCCATGTATACCCAAGTAGTTGGTGATATTATTGACCGAATCGGACTTCTTGGTATTGCGCGTAACCTAGATCGATGATGGATACATCGTTACTTGTACATGGGAGGAGAAGGCCGTTGTTGCGGATGAGAGAAAGACGCCGCTAACCTTCGTCCATCTTGGGACAAACGTTGTTCTCGACATCGAAGCCTGAGTCGGCTTTTGCCTGATGACTATTTGGCCGTGGCCACGC
The DNA here is from genome assembly GCA_009733575.1 of Gymnopus androsaceus JB14. Lineage (NCBI taxonomy): Eukaryota > Fungi > Basidiomycota > Agaricomycetes > Agaricales > Omphalotaceae > Gymnopus > Gymnopus androsaceus. The sequence goes on from ML769391.1 coordinate 481,519, forward strand.
TTGCAGTTGGTTGAAAGTAATTGATCAGGTGAGAGCTGGATCCTCCTTTCACGACCCCATGCGTAACGGTAGATGGTCTAGCAATTTTCGTCGTCACCATACCAGCGTGTCGAGCAGAATACAAATGAATTCTTCAAGTCGTGTCAGATGAGGTCCTAATCGTCTCGGTCAATCGTGATGAGAGATGGGAGCGTTTTCACGCTACTAACAGGCTTCGTTTCCAGAATACGATGTTCATCGTTAATTTCCGAAATGAGGCAATCAATGTAGATAAGCTGTGAAGAACAACACGATAATATTACACTGACAGCTAGGAATCCTATCTCGAGATTAGAAATCTCGTACATTCAGTCAGCCTATATCATCAAGGCCATCATTTCTCGAATAGAACTCATTCAATACATTGCCATAAAAACGCAAATACTTGGTCTATTCTGCTTACTTTACTGACCTGTTCGCTTCAATGGCCACTTAGTATGAGTAAAAGTTGCTCATTTATTGCCCTGTCAATGCCCCAACGCTGTTCCAGAAACTATGGGCCATACATATTCAGCAGCAGAATCAAGACACATTCAAATTACACACCTGCAGCGTTCAAGCTGACTAGCGTCCGCAGTGTCGACATGAATATCGGGAGAGGTACCATCCGCAGTCTGGTTGAAAACCATCACCGTCGAGCCGTTCGAGTACTTATCCCAGAACGGAGTGGTTGTAGGAACTATTTTATCGTTGGGATCCTGCGAGACTACGAACGCCATGAAGGATCCTGAAAATGCGTCAAGGAACTGGGTATTGTTGAATGCCGGAGGTTCAAGACCAGGTCCAGCGAGGCTAAGGAATGTTTAGCGAATATCCTGCTACCTTCTTCACGAGATACAGCGGATATCTTACCTAGGAAAGTAGTAGTACAAATCTTCTCCGTGTGTCGCAGGCGGGATTGCTAGAAGAATTAATCAGTGTCTGCCGATCCTTTACCAACGTGTTCGTTCAAAAACCTTACCAAATTGTCCCTGAGATGAATTACCTCGACGAGGCGTTACTCTAGTGGAACAGCAGTACATACCTTCCACGAGCTATTCGGGAATGCGTTCAAGAGATAAAACGTAGGACAAATCAAGATAGCTGCGCAGCCAATGAGACCAACCAGTTCATTAGCAAGGGACAGAGAGCAAACCAAGTTGGAGCTTCAAAATTTCGTACTTACATTCACCCATAATGTCATCATCCTGTTCGAAGAGCCGTACCGCCCGTAGACGCATAGATTTCAGCAGTCTTCCTATCCTGCTCGGGTCCAAACTTGGGGAATAGCGTGCCCGCGTACAATGATACGTTTGAAGTTATTGGGTTGGTCTGATTCACGAAGGTGGCGCCTTCGTTGGTGTTGGTGATGGAAAGTAAAGCTTTCTGAGTACATTATCACGGCTAGCACAAAAATCACTAGGGAATTTAGGCGGCTTACCCCATTCACTTTGCCTTGCTTCAAAGACTCGGTGGGACGTTGCGTGATGAAAGTTCCGTCGACTACGGGCACGAAAAGGAAAGTTCCATAGAAACCATCTGCGCTTATGTTGGTGTTTATTGTCTCAAGCACAGTCACGTTCACCCCGCGAAGACAAGACAAAGAATCATCAGCAGATGAACAGCTAGACCATTACTTGTTAGCACGGTACGGCTGAACATGAGTGCAAAACGAACTCTGGTTTGGGCAACGACTTCCGAGTAGAGCAGCTGTAAGGTGATTTGGTGTAAATGAGATGACCAAAACAATGCAGCATATCATGAAGTAAAATGTACCTCAGGGATAGTATCATTGTACATATACTGAGAAGGTAAAAAAGCCGAGCTCGTGATGGCGCCTCGGAATAGCTGTGGGGATGTCTGCCCGTCTTGAGCAACGACGTGTTGTAACACAGAGCCAGCACCTAGACAAGTAAACGCACATGCAGTCGGCCACCTTTTTAGGCCACGGATGACTGCGATTAATACATACCTGCACACTCCCCCCAAATAGTAACTTTTCGTAGGGTCTCCACCGAATTGCGAGATCTAGTGAAACTTTAGATGTTAGGAATGATATCTGGAATATAATCATACTGACATGGCTTTGTACCCATCGCAATGCGAAATGCTGGTCAACTACATCACCAGAGAAAATGAAAAGAGAGTCAGACATAGCATAGCCAAAGTCATAAGATATACAAACGTAGTCCAGCGTTGAGGCTTCCATTTGCTTTGACCTCGGATCCAGGAAGGAAATCTAGCAGTAGTGGTAGAGGTCCATATCCGAGTCGTCCAATTCGTGGAGTAGAAAACGTACCAAAGAGACCCAGTCGGTATTGGATGACAACTGTCACGATTTCGTTATTGGCTTCGCGCAACAGGTCGGAGCCTGGATATTGGTCTGCGCCGCCCGAGATATAACTAATAATAGCCTCAGAACAGAGCAAGATTGTTATCTTATTGAGCTCACCCTCCACCCTACTCGATAGGAAGGGTTAGATAATCTGTAAGCGAGAGGAAAGGGGGTAGATAGCCAGTAAACGCGTACATGAATCCAGACGAGCGTTGGGAGAGGCTTAGTAGGAATAGTGTCTCCGGGGAAATAAACACTGAGGCGCGAGGATACATGAGTGCCTCTCAGGTAGATCAATGCTTCGACATCCAACTTACTTCAAAAACAAGCAATCCTCTGGTTCCGCTCCAAGCGCATCTGTCCTTCTATTTAACGAGCTTTGAGCTTCCAGAGGATTAGTAGAAGCATGCTCCGCCGAAGCTTGGGGGCATTGGTTGGGCTGTTTGTTGGCTTGTTGAACACCAGCACGGTTATTGTTAGCTGGAGGTCGAGGAGCTCGCCGGCGTAAATCGCCTGCAATAACAGATTTACATAGTACTAGCTTCAAAATCGCATATGCAGGAGGGTTTCCACTAACCAATAGGTGGAGCCGCATATCGCATACCCAAGTAGTTGGTGATATTATTGACCGAATCATAGACTCCTTGGTATTGCGCGTAAGCCTAAATCAGATGATGGGTACATCTGAATCGTTGCTTGTACGAGAGTGTATGTGAGAGGTTGTTGCGGAAACGAGAAACACAACAAGAAGAGACAATCTACAGATAATTTTCGTCATCTTGGGACAAACGTTCAAGTTCTGGAAAGCGTCAGTCGGCTTTTATGAATGTTGCATAAGAGCCTCCCGAATCTAGCATACTTCGGCTCTTTCCTATTTCCTAGAACTTCTCCGGCTTATAGTGTTGCATTGAAATCGGGAAGCCAATATTCTGGTGACCTTGTTGTGCGCCTACTTGGTGCCACTGGCAGCTCGGCACAGTAGAAATTTATTAATGATGCAAGTGATCTATGTATTGCGCCGAGCTGCCAGCACCAAGCACACATATACCCAGATATTGGGTAGCAGTATTGACCGAGTCGTAGACTCCTTGGTATTGCGCATGGCCCTAGATCGATGACGGGTACATTGTTGCTTGTATGCGAGTGTACATGGGAGAAGAGGGATGTAGTTGGAGATATGTGAAACGCAACAAGAAGAGAGAATTCATCTCAGGGATTAACGTTGTTCTCGCAGGCCCGAGTTGGCTTTTGTACTAGTAGTCGCTTACAAGAGCCTTCGATACATTCTGTGACACCAGACCTCGACTTTGGAAACTGGTCCTGGTGGCTATTTGGCCACGGCCGCGCACTTGCAGTTGGTTCGATCAGGTGAGGGCTGGATCCTTTTCCGGGCCCTTGCGTAACGGTAGACGGTCTAGCTATTGTTCGTCCTCACCATACCAGCGTGTCGAGCAGAATACGAATGAACTCTTCAAATCATGTTAGATGAGGTTCTAATCGTCTCGGTCGATCGGGATGAGATAGGAGCGCCAGGCCTGAAGATCTTCTGCTATCCAGCGTTTTCGCGCTGCCAACTGTTTCGTTTCCAGAATACGATGTTTCATCGTTAATTTCTGAAGTGAGGCAATCAATGGAGATAAGCTGTGAAGAAAAATATGATAATATTACACTGACAGCTTGGAATCCTATCACGGTCATAGATCTTCAAAACACGATCACCATTTGACGTGCTCGCGCGACACCTCCAATCGACTACACAATCTTTCAAGCACTTCTTCAGTCGGAATAGTCATGACTGCTTGCTATACGCTACGTGACGTTGACGTTCACTATGACTTTCAGCAAAAATAGAAAGCAATGAATGCTCCGTCCGAAGTATAGACCATGATGCGAAGCCTCATATGACCATATAGTGGTCCCAGCTCTTTTTGGCAACCTCCCTACAGCTAAATCGTGTAAGGCCAAGCCCGCTGTCGGAAAGGAAAACGTTGTCGCATGTTGGAGGCCGCGATATACCTTGGGACTGGATTCTAATGATGGGGGTTATTGGTGGTGCAGGCTGCGTGTTTGAATCTCTCTGCACAGTATCTCAGACAGTGGGTTTACTGGTGGCAACAGACTCAAGCGCACGCGTTGAACTCCGGTTTGCCTTCATAAAAGCCTCGAACCCTTTCCAGAGAGGGTGGTATGTATGTCATAAGACGCGAATAACGTACAAGTCAGAAAGAAAAGAGCTGCCACAGGCCGGCCCTACGACACACTACTTTTACATCATCATGCTGCGGGTGAGCCTTGAGGCTCATTGTTGAGGCGACTCCGCCGGACCATCGGAGAGAATTTCATTCCGTTTTTAGTAATCTTCCTTCCATACCAAGACTTGTTGTCCGTGACGTCAGTCCCTGATGTCACTTTCTGCAAACATGAAAAAGCTGGAACGCGACAAATATTCTCTCCTTAACGCCCTAGTAACGCCTGCGCGGACTCGAGAATCCACTAGCCTCATTTCCATCGATATCCCATTTCTACACCAAAAGCATGGCCATCTTCTCTCATCAACGACACCACTGGGCGTATGTCTGGATCCCAATAGGTTTGTTTTTGTTTCTTTCGCTCTGCGATCCTTTGTGCTAACGAAGATCATTCATTGAACTAGTGGGAGCCTTCGTTTGGTTCTGTAAGTACTGGCGATCAAGTATAACAATGCCGACGATATTCTGACTAGTTATTATAGTCACGCTATGGGCGTTGATTATTACCTGGCTCGCTACAGGCAAGCCTCACTATTGTACGTTTCCACTTCATTCTCGCTATTAAAAGCCCCACTCAAAAACACGTTCAATACAGCATCAATGACCTCCGACCAAACCATCGCCTACATCTCCGACGTTGCTGCCGACTTTCTCAAGCCCCTCTTCATCGTGGCTTGCAGCATTACCGCCGTATCATTCATCCTCGACCTAATCTTCGAGCGATACCTACGACATTCCGGTCGACTCATGCCCAATATGCGGCACACGGGAACGCGTAGCTTAGCTCGTTGGCGATCTTGGGCTCGGTCATCGGTGGTGCAGGGCTTATTTTACTGTCGGTGTTTGATACGAGAAGACATCCAAAGGCCCACGATGCTTTTTGTTGGTGTTTATCGTTGGCGTGGCGTTGAGTGCGATTTTTACAATTGTTGAGGTGTGTCTTGTCTGCTGGTGCTGGTATTGTTAGTCTCAAGGTTTTCTTTTGCGTTAGTTTCGTTGGATTTCCAAAGATTTCGGAGAGATCCGTCTTTTGAAGACTAGTTACTGGATGAAAGCTATCATCGCAGGGCTACTTATCATCGCCGCTATTGCATTTGCAGCTACGCGATTTGTGGTTGTCAATGTCGGAGGTGAGTATCGTCGTTCTCCTTAGTTCCAATGTAAAGTGTAAGAAATTCTAACTCATCCATAGCCGTCATCGAATGGGTTATTGCCTTTGGGTATACGTTCTATTTGCTCACGTTCTATTATGACTTGAGGCAAAGCAAGGGAGTGCATAAAGGAGAACTCAGTGCAGACCGAATCAATAATAGTGAACGGTACCGCATGAGGCAGGTGGTATGAAGAGAAGGAGGTCGAGACACGAAATGCCAATGACACTTACGACAAAATTTGGACTGAATCTTACTACTAGAGCATTCAATTATAATTATACCTTGTACAGCTAGCAATTTTCGACATTGTATTTACAATGTACTATATGTACCGACTTGATCATACTATCTTCTGCATGAGAATAAGAGGTCTACCTTAGGGGTTATTTATTTAGCGCTGGAACAGACGCTAACGCGATCTTTCATTTCTTCTCTTACCGCTCACCATCCATGGCTGAATTTGGGGTTCCTCCATCTCTAAACCCTGACTCTCGTGAGATCGCCGCAGATCTAACGAGAGCAGCGGATGCCCTCGAAACTATGCAGGCTTCTGGCGATCTAGCTCCTGTAGTCACCACTATTCCCCCTACTTCGCCGGGTATTCCTCCAGCCCTGTTTGGTGCAGGAGGGCCGATGTAAGCTGTAGCTATGGCTGGCTCCTTCTTTTTCCGCAGGATATTTATCTCCCTTCCAGGCTGAAACGATTCGATCATGAATCTGCAGTAGCAAGCAGAACTAGATCTCGGGCTGCGTCTCCGCCTCCGACTGTAAAGGGTATAGGGAAGAAAGGTGTGTTATACGCAATGTTAAATCCATTCATCATCTTGTCTTATATATCGCAGTCGCTAAACCAGACTACTCTGAGCAGAAGATCGTTGTAGCGATGGTGGGACTTGACTCCTTTCTTTCCTTCTCAATTCCCACTAATTATTCATTTTCGATTCCTCAATAGGTCGGACTCCCTGCTCGAGGCAAGTCGTATCTCAGTAACAAGCTTATGATATATCTCCGAGTGCGTCCTATTCCACGATACCCTAGAACGATATTGATCTCGGATACTGTTTAGTGGCTTGAATACGACGTCAAGGTAATTAGTACCACCTCCTAATACTCAAGAGAGGTTATTCAACCAGCGCAGGTATTCAACGTTGGGCAATTAAGACGCACGAAAGCGAGGCAAAAGGCGCTAAAGTGAGTTGGAGTTTACTGTTTGCTTCATTCAGTCTATTCGATAGCCGAGTATCAACTTACACAATGTCTTCATACAGACTGGGTGTCAAAGAGAATCACAATGCGGAATTTTTCAGTCACAGCAATGTGCAAGGGACACAGAGTCGTGATAACCTCGCGGAGGAGAGTTTAGAGATGCTCATTCAATGGTTGAAGAAGGAGGAAACGTTGGGATTCATGGTATGTCCTCGCGCTCTTCTTACGGTATCGCATTTTACTCAGATATCATATCAATACCAGATGCAACCAACAGCACCAGAAGTCGAAGGTGCGATCTTCATGACAAAAAAGGACCTAGCAGTTTCCGTTGAACTTTTTTTTCTTCTCTTCCCAGAGCCAAAATCGAAGCGCGGCTAGCCAAGGAGAAAGGCATGAGCTTGATCTTCCTAGAATCCCTTTGTGACGATCCAGCTACGATTGCGGCCAATGTCGAGCTCAAAGTTAGCCAGGGTGATCCAGACTACAAAGATCATGTCTCCCGATGACGCTCGGAAGGATTTCCTGCGACGAATCCGGGAATATGAGAAGGTCTATGAGACCATCACGGAGCCACACCTATCGTATCTGCGCATTACGAATGTCGGAGAAGAGGTAGCCATGTCCCGTATTAATGGTTATCTATCTAGTCGGATTGCGTTCTACCTGATGAATTTGCATATTCGTCCAAGGAATATCTTTTTCTCAAGGGTAATTATTCATTTTTTTTCGGTGGCGGTTACCCCTTATTCATCATTCATATCATTCTTAGCACGGAGAAAGTCAGTATAACGTGGAAGGAAAGATTGGTGGAGACTCCTTGTTGTCGCCTCGAGGAATGCAGTACGCAAAAGCGCTTCCTGCTCTCATTACCGACAACTATTGGGGATAAACCATTAACTGTAATCATTATTCTTGATTCTATTAGCTTTACAAGCTGCGTATTAACTTGGGCACTAGGTCTGGACTTCCACGCTCAAGCGAACCATACAAACGGCGCAATACCTTCCTTACACCAAGCTCACCTGGAAATCCCTTGATGAACTAGATGCCGGCGTTTGCGATGGTATGACATACGAGGAAATAGAGGTCGGTTGATTGTATTTAACTCGTCTTGCAATGACGTCTGAGCTTCTCCTAGCAAGCTTATCCTGACGATTACGCTAACCGGGACGAGGACAAGTTCAACTATCGTTACCGCGGAGGAGAGTCTTACCGCGACGTGGTTGTTCGATTGGAACCCGTCATCATGGAACTGGAAAGACAGGAAAATATTCTAATCATCGGTCATCAGGTAATTTGCTACTTTTACGATGGTCGTCGAATAAAAAGGATTGAAAACTGACTTACTTGACCCTCCATAGGCTATCTTGCGTTGCTTGTACGCGTCTTGTTCCTTTTCTCATCTTTCCTCACTAATGATGTAATGTGCTAGATACGCTTACTTTCATCATCTCCCTCAAGTCGACCTACCTTATATCAAAATACCCCTTCACACTGTTATAAAACTGACCCCGAAGGCATATGGTTGTGACGAGGAACGGTAAGCATCATTTACGGGGACTCGGGGACCGTGTTGACTGTTTTCTAGATACACACTTCCCATCAACGCCGTGGACACCCATAGACCGAAACCAAAGACGGCGAGACAGCCGTCGATTAATTCGACTACCCAGCGGCGGTACTTTGTCGAAGACGAGGACCAGACGAAGGTGTCTGCATAGAGTAGATATTGGCGATTGCAGCCTGGGCCGGGGTACATTGACATCGATGTACAGTACACTGCTGATCTAGAGGAAATTTATGGAAGAAGGGATTTAAAGCTATTGGATCTAATTGTACTAATATACTTCGATAGTAGGGATGCTCACTCGTCGTGTTAATATTAGCAGGAAACAGATTGGTGACATCAATAACTGGCGTCGTATTACTGTGTAGCGGGCATTTCACGAACAGTAGAATGCCCCAATTACATATCCTATCCTATCCTACAAACCATATTATGGAGCTGTTCGGTGGAGATCTTTCTGAGGCTTGGCACAAGCTGCAAACGAATCCTTAGCGCCACTAGCGTGGCAATCCCCGACAGCCCCAAGCCGTAGTTTACGAACCATATGGTGTGTGTATCATCAGAAAACCCAATACGTAGGGAACGTCCATGTCGGTGGTCAAAGATAAAGACGAGTGGAATAAAGACAATGAGATTAAAATTCTTAATCATCGGGGGGAGGCATGATAACACCATCTACAGAGATCCTACGTGACATCCATACTTCCAGTCAGAACAATGAGTCGCGAATTGCCATACATAAACCAGATCATCGCGCTCAAAGGCTTGAGCAGCGCACTGATAATAGTAATCATTCCCACTGTCCACAATGTTAGACCAGGTTCCATGCCAAATACCATTCCCTCCCCATAGCAAACGCCTCAGAGCGGGACATGAACCGGCGTCAATGTAATCCAAAGACCCATTATGTCGACATGCTTTCCAGCCTAGTGACAAAAGGCGGCTCCAAACAGTGTCGTCCTGCTGAGGAGGTGGATAATTTGTGCTCCGCCTGAGAGCAATCCCCGAAAATGTGAGGATAGATTACAAATGCATGCGCCGCGGACAAAAAAACTGTATGCGCTGTGCTCGGGGAAGAAAGTATGTGAGGTCCAAGAGCGCAAGTCGGCAAGCTTCAATGACAAAAGTTGGCGGCGTCGCAAAGACTCAGAACAATCGAAGGCCCAGGAGGGAACTGAATTTAAACAACTTTCGAATCTTTCATTCAAGCCAAGCATAGTTCGTGTTTAGAACCCGTTGTTAAAAGACAAAGGCTAGAGAGAAAAAAAGGGGTTAAAAAAACCTATGCGACAGCACGGCAACACGTGGTTTGTGAGAAAGATATAACCGATATGGCGAAATTGGCGACATTTTGTCCGATCGCTGCATACAGGACCCTCCCTTCCCTTCGGTCAGTGTCGGGGAACCGTCCACAACAGCGGCGGGATCAGGGAGGGATTTACATTGGTCTTCAAAGTTGCATGGAACGAATCGAGCCGCATTTGTGGGGCATTGAAGTCCTAACAAAGAGGAAGGGTCAAACATACACAGTTTACTCACTTTTCAACAGAAGATATGGGAAATCCCGCGTTATATGCTTCTTCACAGCTCTACAATCTCTTCCCAAAAAGTCTGGGTCTGGACCTTATCTCAGCAAAAAATTTGACTTGAAGTTGCATAGATGAGACGAGTCCAAGACGTCCAATGCCCACAGGACATCACTCTTATCGAGAATAAAGAGAATAGAAGCCGAGCTAGCGCCTCGACATACTTTTTGCAAATGTATCTTCACCTAGTCGGACCCAATTAAGTATTCCGACGCTCCGTAGCTTGTCCCCCCCAACACCCTGTGCTAGGTACAGATCTACCACGGAAGCCTCAAAGCCAGTGGACGCCCCTTCGAGTCCTCTACATTCGTTTCACCCTGATTGGTTTCCTTACCTATGTTGGACAGTAAGTACACTGAGATACACACCGTGAATGAGCCTGAATGTTTTGCATAAAACGAGAAAAGGAACAGGATAACGTTGGTAGGCGACAGAGAACGCGTTCCTTTCGATTCAATCATGTCCCTCCCAAGTCCCTCCTCATCTCAAATCATATTGACAAAAAAGATGCTCCCGGCATTCCGAAAATTGCGAATTTCAGGCCCTCAACGCGTAGGTGGATCCGAGAGGTAATAACCGAGTTGAGAGCCCACACCATACTGTGTTTGTATTAAGGAAGGAGAGAGAATCAGTTGATAAAAGATGATCAAGACGCGCAATCCATACCTGAGAACTCCAAAGGTGTCAGCGGGCTAAAGAGCATAAGCACAGGGCGTACGGAGAAGCGACGAGTGACTGCTCACAGTTCCAACGATGGACATTGTTAAGGCGGCGACCTGTAGTACTATACAAAGACAGATAAGCTTCATGAACAGCGTCTGCGATGTGGTACACTTGCAGGCAAGAATCTGTGACGTGTATATTAAAGATTAACACACGACGTAAAGGTGAATCTTCATGATCATGCCACTTACTAGAAATAGCTTCGCTCCACTACAACAAGTATAAAATCAACACATCGCAGCGAATGGAGAATCTCGTTGTACTTACTCGCTGTGAAGAGAGTCAAGTATGTCTGTGTTTGTCCTATGGGGCCTCTCGAATGCATTGAAAACAGCAAGGACAATGAGGAAGACATCAAACCCGAGCTATAGAGAGGGCGATCAGTAGATATAGCGTCCTCCCATGAAGATTATGCTACATACCAAGGCTCCAAACACATAAGGAAAGGTCGACGGGAGGTCCAAAATTGCGCATATTCCTAATTCGGGAATAAAAGAGATGACAGCTGCGCATCGCCCATTAGTATGCTGTTGCAAGTCACCGCGATGTTCAAGCAGTGTAAAACATGAAAATATCATGTTACAGAATGGCTTGGATGGGGACTAAACTGGACAGAAACTAACGTTGAAGTTTGATCACTGTAATTATGACTAGAGTAGTAGTCGCTGTGATAAAGGCTGTGAACCCAAGCTAACAGAATGATAGTTATTTGTTTCCTTTTGTCCCATGAATGATAGACGCGAAAGATAATGAAAACTAGAACAATATGGTTGAATCAGGGAGGAGGGGATGAGAACTGTACGCACATTGAGTTATGCCGATAAAAACCGATGCCGCAAGAGCAAACACCCAGATAAATCGGCGGCACCTAGGCATAGTCTAATTCTGTAGCCTACAGTCGAGGCAGCAAGCAGTACTCACCCCTGCAATCACAAAGAGACACCAAAAAATATGAGCAACGAGCAAAGAGAATCATATAATAAACGCCTACTGCATCATCAAGATGAGCCGAACCACTGAAAACTAAAGACAAGTCAATACTTGAATCCAGTTAAACGCTTGAACATTTCCCCACCATATGCAACATAGAGAACCACTGCCTCTGCGAAGTAGCGATTTAACACAAAGGTCAACTTTTGTAGATAATATCGATGCGGTTTCGTCCAGATAGCAGAGAATTCGTCATCCAGAGTAAGCAAATGGTCGTATAACACTAATACCAATGCGACGCCTAAATAGTAGGAGTTGAACAAGTTAGTAAGAAGAATCGGAAATGCAAAGCAAATTGATGTACCGGAGAAGTATTTGACACGAACCAGGGAGTCGAGTTCCGTTATAAGGGTAGCCATGACTATTCAGCACCTAGAGGCTACGAACGAAAAAGGCTTGACTGCAAGCTGCGATGAAAAATCGTAAAATGGATGAAAGAATAATGCTTAAGAACAGAGGGCCAACAGCAGAAGAGCTCCCACTCCAAATCGTATCCTTATATACTCCCAATTTCGTCGTTCCCGCTCATGCATCGAAAGCTAGTGTCAAGTTTCTGCATCAAACAGATCTGCGTCTTGGGCTGACTACTGACAGTGAGTATTCAAAGAGAGTTTCATTGCAACCCAACGAACAACCTATCGAAACCAACTGGAAGAGACATTGCGTTGTTGGAAACGAGCTGATACACGCTCATCTGGCTAGTTTCCTCCCATCCTGATAGGAGATGAAATGAGCCCAAAGCTGCCGCTCCTTAAACATCGTGATCCAAGGCGCAAGATCAAAATGTTGGGCTGATCAGTTTCGTATTGTTGGGCTGTTCGGCGGAGAACGACTTTCTGGTACAAGTAATGATAGATTAAATTGCCAACATTGAATATGCTGTACAACAGTAGTCCTAATAGATGGGAAGGCTAGGGTTAAACATATGCGCAAGAAGACTATAACCCACCACGATTGAAGATGGGCAAGGCGGTCCCGAGTCGACTGCCTACGTTTCTTCATAACTCGACAATGTCCTCCACCTGCTTCCTCTCTTTCGAAACAGTAAGGGCTTTAGAGCGAGGACCGTCCAACACACATGACGATGACGACAGAGATTCGAATAGATATACATAATAATGAGTTAGGAGGAAGAATGTGACGCGGAACGCATGACTTGTGACGTGTGAATTCGGGACGCATCCCGTTCGTCTGTTCTGCTGCATCCAACAAGAATGAGCTTATAGGTCAGAAGAAACAGAGGTTCCTGTGGCTCCGAAGTCCAGGGCTATGCCAGAAAGGCCATGGAACGAATCGAGCCGCATTGTACAAGAAGTGTCAAATATACAACATTTACTCACCTTTCAACAGAAGATCCCGCCGCCGCGTTATATACTTCAAAACTCTACAAACTCTTTTCAGATAGTGGATCTGGAGCTCTATCTCGCTAGCAGGAGAATTTGACTTGAAGTTGCGACAGATTAGATGCAGATTAGGACATCGTTCTCATTGAGGATAAAGAGGATGGAAGTATACTTTCGCAAATGTATCTTCACCTAGTTAGCATTCCAACGCTACTATTGACCGCCACCCTGTGTTAGGCACAGACCTACTGCAGAAGCTTCAAAGCCAGCGGACGCCCCTTCGGGTACTCTTGTCGTTTCACTTCGTTGATTGGTTTCCATTCTCATGTTGGACAATAAACTCAGATGCACATCGTGAATAAGTCTGCGCATAAAACGAGAAAAGGAACATAATAAGGTTCGTAGGCGACAAAGAACGCAAAGGATACTTTGAACGTGTTCATTTCGACTCAATCATCCGTCCCTCCTCATCTCAAATCATAATAACAAAAAAGACGTTCCCGGCTTTCCGAAAATGGCGAATTTTAGGCCCTCAACGCGTAGGTGGATCCGAGATGCAATAACAGAGTTGAGAGCCCAAACCATACTGTGTTTGCAATAAAGGATAGAAGAATCAGTTGATAAAAGATGATCAAGATGCGTTAGTGCGTACCTGAGAACTCCAAAACAGTCAGCGGGCTAAAGAGCATCATAAGTACAGGCGCATATGGGAAACGGACGATTGACTACTCACAGTTCCAACGATGGTCATTATTAAGGTAGCGATCCTTAGTACTACGCAAAGATAGTAAGCTTAATGAAGAGCTTCTGCTATGCACTACACTTGCAGGCAAGGATCTGTGACGGGTATAAAATTCAATACGAATCCTGATGATCATGCCACTTACTAGAAACAACTTCGCTCCACTGAGACGAGTATAAGCTTAACACATTGCATCGCAGTGGAGAATCTCATTGTACTTACTCGCTGTGAAGAGAGTCAAGTATGTCTGCGCCTGTCCTATGGGGCCTCTCGAATGCATTGAAAACAGCAAGGAGAATGAGGAAGACATCAAACCCAAGCTATAGAGAGGGCGATCAGCAGATATAGCGTCCCATGAGATTCTGATACATACCAAGGCTCCTGCCACATAAGGAAAGGTCGACGGGATGTTGAGGATTGCGCATGTTCCTAATTCGGGAATGAAAAAGATGGCAGCTGCGTATCCCCCAAAAAATTATATTAGTATGCTGTTGCAAGTCACCGCGAGGTTCAAGCAGTGGAAAACACGAAAAGATGATCACGCTACCGAATGGCTTGGATGGGAACTACAATGAACAGAAGCTCACATTGAACTTTGATCACTGTAATTATGACTAGAGCAGTAGTCGCTGTGATAAAGGCTGCAAACCCAGTCAACAGAACAATAGTTATTTGTTTCCTTTTGTCCCAGGAATGATAGACGCGAAAGATAATGAAAACTACAACGATATGGTTGAATCATGGAAGTTGTATGGAAGGGATGAAAACTCTACGCACATTGAGTGGTGGCGATAAACGCCGTTGCCCCAAGAGCAAAAACCCAGAGAAATCGGCGGCACCTAGGATAGTCTACGTCTGTGGCCAAAGTCAAGGTAGCAAGCAGCACTTACCCCTGCAGTCACAAAGAGATACCAAGAAATGCGGTTAATGAGCAAAGTGAATCATATAATAAAATCCAACATCGCCTACTGCATCGTCGAGATGAGCTGAACCACTGAAAACTAAAGACAAGTCAATACTTGAATCCAGTTAGACGCTTGAACATTTCCCCACCATATGCAACATAGAGAACCACTGCCTCTGCGAAGTAGCGATTTAACACAAAGATCAATTTTTGTAGATAATGTCGGTGCGGGTTCGTCCAGACAGTAGAAAATTCATCATCTAGGGTAAGCAAATGGTCGTATAACACTGATACCAATGCGACACCTAAATAGTAGGAGTTGGACAGGGTCTAGAAAAATGGGAAAGCAGCGCAAATTGACGTACCGGAGAAGTACTTGAGACGAACCAGGGAGTCGAGCTCCGTTATAAGGGTAGCCATGGCTATTCAGCACCTAGAGGCTACGAACGCACAAGCCTTGATTGAACAAGCCTGAGATGAAAAGACCCGTAAATGGAGAAAATAATAATGCTTAAGAGCAGAGGGCCAACTGCAGAAGAACTGCCACTCCAAATCGTATCCTTATATACTCCCAATTTCGTCGTTCCCGCTCATGCATCGATAACTAGTGTCAGCTCTGCATCAAATCAGATCTGCGTCTTGGGCTGATTACTGACAGTGAGTATTCAAAGAGAACTCGATTGCAACCCGATGAGCAACCTATCAAAACCAATTGGAAGAGACGATACGTTGTTGAAAATCCATCTGGCCAGTTTCCTCCCTCCTTTCCTGATACTAGATGAAGTTATCCCAGAGCCGCCATTCCTTAGGCCTTCGGCCTAGTGTGATCGAAGCAAGATCAAAATGTTGCACTCTCCATATCGTTGGGCTGTTACGGCGGAGCATAATTTCCTGGCAGAGGTAATGACAGATAAAATTGAAGGTGCAAAGAAATTCTGTAAGTCAACAACAACAACAACAACAACAGCTTTAATAGAAGGGTTAAATTCAAGAAAATTGTAACCCACCACCATTGAACAGTGATCTGAATATGGGAAGCACTTGGATAGGGGTCCCAACAGGTCCCAACTCGACTCTTTCCTACGTTTCTTCCAATATCCTCCATCCGCTTCCTCCCTTTCGAATTCAGAAAGGGCTCCAGGGAACGAAACCGTAGACGACAGAGTGAATAGATAGATCACTGATCATTGACCAAGGTCGAAAAGAAGAATGTGACGCATTACGCGCTCGTGTGAATTCGGCGGCTGAACGTGTTGCGTCCGTATCCGTACACATCGTACAAACAAAACAAGAATCTATGCCAATAGACAGGCAAAGCATGCAAAGACTTTGAATCTCTACTACTCACCAAATACATGATGCGACACTCTACAAGTCCCGTTCTTCCATTCTCATACGAAAGCAGTTATCGCATCCATATCCAACAAGAATGAGCTTATGAACCAGGTTGTGGAGAAGCAGATGATCCTGTGGCCTCAAACTTCAACTCCAGGGTTACACTTTGAAAAGTTCAATTGCACAGAGGCAGCGATCGATGCGCAAGCTTTTTGAAAAATTTCATGCTTTCTCCCTGGTGCGTATACTGTATCTTGCAGCTTCTTTCGCTCTGGACCTCATTTCTCCCGGCATTAGCGTGTCTAGACTGATCGCAGGTCAAACGATATCAGCACCTATAGAAGACAAGAAGATCTACAGTAGCCTCGTCCTCGTCACGTTTCTGTTATTTTCATTCGGCTGTAATTGTATTCATGTGCTAGTCTTCTCGAGCGTATTTCCACAAATTCCCTCATGAAAGTTTGTGAGTCGTTCCACGCTTTATCTCCGAATACTGCCTTGACATAATTTCGCACAATGTTCTCCTTGAGATCTGCAAGGCTCTCCATATTCAGCGTAGCGAATCTTGGAATTGTGGTTTAAAAATGTATCGCACCATTGTACCTTTACCGACTCAGAAACAGATATTCATCGTACGATTTTCGTACCACTTACCCTGCATTGACTGATTTCTGGGGTAACGGCTGGTTCAGTAACTGTGCTTTCGAAAAAATTCGGGGCACGACTGGGGAAGAATAACAATCAATCATGTATCCAAGCCTCCGTACGGCTCCGTACATACCTCGGTCTACTACGTATGGAACTGCGCTCTGCAGTTTCATTTCACAATGCTTGCTCGCCACATGCCTTTGTTCGAGCTCTGTTCTATTTGGTGGTTTCAAAGCTTGTCATTCGACGTTGAGCATATTCTGCCACTCCGGATGTCCTCTTTTGGTCCTCATCTCAATTCCAGGAAAGGCAATTTAAGGCGCTAAATCTCATAACAGTGGTGTCATAAATGATTAATTCGTACCTACCCCAATGAAACGGTGGGAACTCTTCAACCATTTATAATACTCCAAGAATAAGTAACTTCTTCCTTCCCAACCACCATGTCTAATGTTCTTCGTTCCTCACGCGTCTGGTCTAAATCACTAAAGCCGATATCGACGCGTTCTTTCCACTCTCCGTTCGCTGTGCTCGGTAACGCGCGCTCCGAGACACCATCTATCGCTTCAACAGTGTACGAGAAACAGGTAGACGTCAGTCCGGAGCCCACTCATTCTTATGGGGGTTCACAAACCTACGTTGTCTCTGAACCTGATCCTTCCAATGCTCCATATCACGTTCCCGCTGGGGCGTTTCCGGTGAGTTGTCGTGTGACTGCCCAAAGCCTAGATGTACAGCTGACCGACATTCACTTTTGTGTCTAGACCAGCCTCCCGTATGTAAACTTCACTGCAACGGAGGCACCCAATCAAGGCGGACAAATGAGTTCAACCAGCTCAAGTCTTGCACACCCAGTTCTTACCCGTGCAGTTCCTCAGAACGAGAGTGGTGTCGGTGAAAGTTCTGCGATCAGGCATGCTGATGCGCCTGGATCGATGGGTCAAAGGGGAGGAAGTGAAGGAGGAGTCGGCCTAGCGGATGCGCAGGGTACAAGGGCAGGTGAAGGTTCTCTTGCAGACAGGAATCCTCCGCCTATCGAAAGTAAGGTTGTCGAAAAATTCTCCAAAATGGGCAAAGATGCTTGGCAGGCACGGAAGTAACATGTCTGCAAATCATGATTGCTCGAAGGTACGCTGACCGTCGTCCATCTTCCGGTTTTCGAGCTCATCTTGCCTGTAGGTGTGAAATAACTTACTGTATATTATTGTTTTCTGCAATGTAGTCGCTTGTATTCATATAACCCAATCATCTTTCTGCGGAACGGTAGTTTGCAATAATAACGTGAACATTCAAGTACATATAAAAACAACAATATACGACACAAAACTTGACAGCAGTATGTATGCTCAACCACTACTTTCTTGGACGCTTCTTAACTTCATCGTCTTTGCAAGCATGAAGCATGAGCTTGTTGGGATGCCCAGGCGTCATGCCAGAATGACCTTTGGACCAATCGTAAGACACGGCGTAGGCGAAGATCGATCCAGTGCGGTTGAATGAGCTGCAAGTAATAGGACCAGGAGCAGCTTCGAAAGCTTGAAAAAGAGATGGCTCAGAACAGTGAAGCAAGAATGGGGGATGGAGACATACTTTTTAGACGAGTGCGGGCGTCCTTGTCCCAGAAGTGAATGGTACCGTCGGAGCCTAAGGATCGAAAGAATGAGGATGAAAAACATAATGGATACGACTAGCATACTTACCACATGTGGAGAAAGTTCCGTGCACGGGATGGAAGGATATATCGTTCACCGCATAAACCATAGATTGATCCTTCGAAGTCGGTGTCGAATCACGTCGGTGGCACTTGAACGAGAAGTTATTACTGTTGGAGATAGTAAGAACAGAAAGGGAAGAGAGCGAAGGGTGATGCTCACCCGTTGTCTTTTTCTTCGACATACCTAGAGGAAGTGCGATCAGAGATAGTAAAACAAGAAACATGAAGACTTACTGGATAGCTACTCTACCTTCAATACTTCCAACGGCGAATCCACTGCTGGTAGAGGCGGTAAAACAAGTTGTAACACGTGTTTGCCATTTTAGAGGAGACTGCATTGTCTTGTAGGGTGTAGTAGGATTGGATAAGGTGAAGATTTGAATGTGTCTTTCGGCGGTACCGACGACCATAAGAGGGTATTGAACGTCCATACTGTAACATCGCTCAGGGAGGCTGACGCTCGCCACTGGTTGAGATTGGCGGAGATCCCAGTACTGTGATAATTAATGTAAACGATGAGGAACAGCATAAAGCGCGCAAAACCACATACTTTAATTGTTTTATCCCAGCTTCCAGTCGCAAGAATGCCTGACTGAGCATCCACCCATTTCACAGACTTTATAGGCGCGTCATGCTGAGCAACTTGAGTTGCGGTACCCGTCTGGACATCGAACATTCGACCGGCATTATCAGCGCCACCAGATAAAATTTTGTTTCCGTCCTAAAGAGAAATATTTAGATCAGCTGAATCCTTGCAAAATGAAAAGGAGACGCGCCTTATTCCAGCAGACAGATAGTACTGGCCCTTGGTGTTGATACATTGCTTTCCCTGCCGTTTGTCCTCCAGCCATGACTTCGTATATGCGAACCTAGAGCATTTTGTTCATAAAACAATATAAAAAATCGAAAAAAAGCCTACACTGTTATCCCAACTACCAACTGCGAGATAATCTGCCTGGCCTGAGAAAGACATTGAAGATATTGAATCACTTGGAGGGTCAGCCATTTCAATATCCTTCTCCGCCTGGGACGTGTTGGTCGTCGTAGTCGCTGTTCCAAAGAAAGACATGGTGGCGGCGGTTCAAGTAGCAAGAGTATTATTGTTTCTTCTCCCAACCTAAAGGCGCTTCCGAGCCGCTTTTCGGCCAGTCGCGATGTCCAAAAAAGGTAATACACTGATGGCTCTTCCGGAGTCAAAGACTGTGTTCAGACAGCTCCTCAGGTTCTCTAGTCACGAGTACATGAAAAGGAATGTCGTTCATGAATATTCACCAGCCCATTTATTCATTCACCCACTTTCAGTGAAGAATTCCAAGACACACGAACTTCGTTTTTAATCTCTCTATTTGCTCTCTATTATCCTGTGTACAGTATATTACAATTACAGAACGCGAAAATAGATTATAGCTAAATCCTAACATAGCGTTTTTTGAAATTATAGGGTGGGTACTGCAGCCAACGACTATCCTCAGCTCTTCGAAGTCCATGTACATACCATGGACCAGCGCAGGTTCTCGAGTGTACAGTATTCCAACGACAAATCCCTTTTCCTTGTCCGTCTCGGATGCATCGACCCAACAGGGAAGAGAGGATAGGGATCCTGATAGCAATGCCTCTTTCTGCCCTCCTTCAGGATAATGGGAAAGGACTCTTTCGAAAAAAGAAAGAACATTGACCTCGAACATAAGAGAGCCCAGACATCTCCTATGGTCTCCCTTCGAGGTTCTGGGTCTGGATCATCACCAAATCGTATAGACTCTAGAGTACCTTTCGAGAGACTCATCTTTTACACAAACTCTACAGCTCGCGAACTACGACGTAAAAGTGATGGATAAAGCATGTATGGCTGGAAAGGTAATAGAGCGTTGTACAGTACAGTCTCTCTTTGACGGTTTGGTTGCGGAGTCTGTATCCTGTCGGTGAGGCGTTGGGCACGGAGCATATATGGCAGAATGCCATTGTCCAGTGCATTTTTCATCGACATTATCGATCAGTTTCAATTAATAAGTGAAAGAACAGGGTGCATACATATTGCGATGATCATCCAGTGAATCCCACTTCATCTCCTTTCATCTCTCGAACAGGAATCCACAAAAGAACGACAAGTGAAGGGTGCAACGCCAGAGATTATAGCTGCCAATCCATCTCTCTGTAGTACACGTACTAGCTGTAGTGGTGTAGTCGATCCATTCGAGTCCATGATAAAGCGTTTACTTATTACTTACAGATTTCGCCGCTTCTCGCCCGTAGATTATATGGACCAGCCAGAGCCAGAATCTGCTAATGAACGGCATTTTGGGACACTCAGCCGTTTGTGCTAGAGGACATATAGCCATTAATGGCCTCTGGCACGCTCCAATGAAGTCGTCGGTAGTCAGCATCAGCTAAGGGAAGAGATGATGGAGTCCTTCGAGTCTATGAAAATTATCATCGGGGATCGGAATATCTGTGTGCAATTGTGCAAAATCTAAATAGTGCTTTAGCGTCAAAGCTTCACCAGGAATATTGTCATTTTGACAGCAGAAAGCGGGGTTGCTTCTATTCAGCGCCATACGTCTGGCCCAAGGTGCTTCATAGCCAAGCATAACTGTCTTCTGGTCTGGATTCTCGAGACTAACTGTCTTCCACCCAGGGAATCTGGACCAATATGAAAATCGAAATTGGCGGGAATTGGGATTGCACTTTCGAGGTGATGAAGAACTATATATATATATATATATATACTGAAAGAATATCGAGAATGTTCACCGCAACTATAACAAGCCCCGCCCTTTCCGTATTACGCATCACAGGGAGACGTTTACGCTGCAATAAATCTGAGATGATCTCCAGACATCGTGACTTACAGCATAGGTATTGCCCGCGTACCAAGTGTACCGAGTCTGCTTACAAGAGTAGCCTCATTCGGAATATTACAATCAAAGCACAATCTAGACTTGGATGTCTTTTCGGTCGTGCGGATGATTGAGATGTGGATAGCTAGTGTGTATGAGAGACAGCGAATAGATAGCTAGATCGAGACCTACAGATAAGCAGGGTGCAGTGAGAAGTCTCATCGAAAAGGAGTTTAGGCTCAGAGCTCTCTTCAAAATCCGGCGTTCAGGAATCATAAGTAGGCGAGTCGATGCGATCCGGGTTCATGCTATCGGCTAACCCAGTGATAATGATTTCGGGCGTTAGGAGGGAAAATGGTGGAAAATCATATGTAGCAGCATTACTTCAAGTTTTTACTGCTACATATTTTCTCTTTTGCGTTCTCTTTACTGTGCTCCCGAAGCTGTTGTGTCTCTCGAGCATTTGGCAAGGTTCGGCCTTGAATAGAAATAGGCGAAAACGGTTTTGGTTGAGGTCCGTCTTTTTGTGACTTACTCTGGGTAGGAGACCAAAGAATCTACTATGTAACCAATTAGACCTCAGGCGTGAATATCTTTTTTACTACCCCAGTATCAAGGCATCCCGGGGTATTAGATTTGTCCGGAACCCCTTTGTCTGTTCGCAGAAAGATACATACCGACTAGTATCTTCTCATGGCTGGAAAGCTCAAGCTCAAGGCGCGGTAGAAGCTCCATTTATCCATCACGGTCTGTTTTCAGCCCTCAGCGCAGTAGTAATCACGCCATCGTTCCCGCTATGCTGCACTGGAAGCCCCGGGCAGATGATTTTCAACACCGGGTTGAGGCACCAATACCACTAATAGTCCATCGGGCTCGGGAATTGCAGACAGGTAGAACGCAATCCTCATGGTCATGCAGATATAATAGGGTTAACATAATACACGGACGCACGCACACACCTGGTACAAGTTTCTCCAGCGAAATAGTGTTAAATGGTAGTCACTGTCAAAGTTCAATGGCACGGAAAGAGATACTATAAGTGTAAACTAAAAACACAAGCAAGAAATTACAGCAGGGAACCAAAAAAGCTAGTAAGATGCTGAAAAACTGGAGAGGGAAGAGGAGGGAATAAGAGGAAGGTACGAAGTATCGCAGTAGAGAGGAAAGTGGCAATCATGCGGAAAGTGTACCAATTTCCACAACGGGAGCGGCGAAGGGAGAAGGTGCAGCATGGACTCCGGCGTACGCTAGTTTCTTGAAGATCTATGGATGATCTCATGATGAGCACAAAGCAGATGAACCGAGATGGTAGAATAACGACGGAGCAGGAGATAAATGTAGTGCCCACCTGAATGAAGATTTCAGAAGATTGCCCGCCTTGGACACACCACTTTCCATCGATGATAGTCAAAGGTACACCGGTAACTTTCGACCTGACTTTTTCGCACATCATGTTGACCTCGTCAAGGAGTTCGTTGGAATCTAAAAAGTCGATGGCCTGTTTACTAGTTAGCGAAGAGCACAAGACATTATGACCGAGGTCGAACCTCTTGTTTAGACATGACACCAGTTTGTTCGCAAATGTCTGAGAGTACGTCTACATCGGCAACATCTTTTCCTTCTTCCAAGTAAGCACGGAAGACAGCGCAAAGGAACGGGAGTTGCTTGTTCTGACCGCCTAGCTGATAAGCTTTGCGGGAGATACGATGAGCTCGTGTCGACTGGCTGACAAGGCCTTTGAATGCGCTGGATATTTGGAATATTAGATTGGACTATAAAAATGTAGGAATGCGGCGCACATGGGAATGTTCTTCTCCTTTGACCATTTCATAACACTCGCTTGCATCGCAGCATAAGGCTCTTTTCCGACGGTGTTTGTAAAGAAATCCTCCTTGGAGACTTTGGGCGCGTTGTTGTCATCGGGAAGAAGGCGGGTCGGGATAAGCCTGAACGGCAGGAATTCGATTTCGAAAGTCAAGGGAAGCTGTAGAGTGTCCTGGCAGTAGGAAATTGCGCCGATTAGCTCGTGTTGCCCAATGTTACAATTTGGGCAGACCTAAAGTCAGATAATAGGTTTTCATGCTCATAGATTGCGAAAACTAGACATACCACATCGTTGATTACGGTCAGCTTTACCTGCCGATTGAAGGCTGACATAGGGCACTGGGACCAAGGTTGCGCTGGGAAGGATGATTTAAGTGTTTGGCGGCGATTTGGGGGTGTCTTTAATGAGTGTCGGGCGAGCTGGGGAAAAAGGATTATAAATGTCTACGCTGACTACAAAGCAGTTAAATAAGTATTACTGTACTCAGTCAGCGCTTCCAAGTATGTCATCAGCATCTCCGGTTGCCGGAGATTACCATATATATCTTGTATATGTCATAAGTATCGGTGACCAATAAGCCTGTGCCAATAGGTTGGAATTTCGGACTACAATGTAGTACAAGTCGGTATCAGGTCGGTATGCATGCGCTCCGTCCCACCGAGGCAAGCAGATATAACTTATAAGCAGAGGTTTATGGCAGCTGATTTAGTCATCATGCAGACGGTTTTTTCTCTCTGTCACTTCTGTCCGTTATCAATAGTCCGCTAGATGTATCCGATCCGCTATTGAGCCTAATATAACCATGTCCATGAATGCAGTCATCTATCTATCATCCATCCATACACACCATGTCCCGCAGGCCATGCTTCCAAGTAATCGTCGAGATGTCCAATTCTCGTCAGGCTTTGCAGCTCGGCCAGGATGGATTTTGCCCGACGACGACTGCTCCCATCAAAGTATACATTCTCCAATGGATGATTCGTTCGCTGGCGAGCTTTCACCAGTCTAGAGACAGATCCCACGTCTTCAGGCTCTAGATCGCGTACGTCGATTCTCCGCAATTTCGGCCACCAGACAGGATCTCCTTCGATGCCAAGGGCCATGTACAGCAGTGAGGATGACCCTATCGTCAGAGATTCCACGGATGGGAATGCAAGCACCAAATTCCCAATTTCAGAAACCCCAAACCCGCATTCGAAAACGGAAAGAGCTTTGACATTAGGAAAATCGAATGACGGAAGGTCGTCCACTTCGCACAGAACCAGGGCTTCTAGCTGATTTAGTGGTAAAGCATCCAATAAAAGAGCAGTAGAGTTCTTAAACTTGCGACAACGCACGGAACGGAGCTGAGGTAGGTCAAGGGATCCGCCTAACTGGCCCCCTTCGAGTAGTTCCAGACCATGAAGGGACAAATTAATCAGACCGGGCACGGCCGATAAAATCGCCCTGTAGTCTGAGACAGTCAAGAGCATGAACACTCCATGGAGGTGTAGGGTAGTAATGGCTTTAGATACAGGAGGGCGGAGACTGCTGGCAATTCCAGTGAGTTGCAAAAGGCGCAGCAGAGGAGCTCCTCCTTTGAAAATCAAAGGAGTAATGCTCCACTTGGATTCGTAAACACTGGCACTACTCCAACGAACTTGTAAGGAAAGATATTCCAGCTTTGGGGCATGCAATGACTCTAGGTGCTCCCTGAGCAGTTCCCATGCTTTTGTTTCAGGAGAGGAAGTTATGGAGAGGAGATGGCAGCGCGATATGTGAGACGCTATGAGTTTCAGGAATGCCGAAAAGTCAAGATTTTTCTGAACATGTATCCGAGCAGCAAAAAGAGTCGAAGGTCCGCTACGATTGAGATACGATTCGATTTTGTGAAGTTTGGAAGCCATACGGGAAGTATGTTCTAATCGTATCTCCACGTTCGCCCACAAGAGAGGCGTACCGGTCGCCAATTCTCTCCAACTGTGGCACACCGACGCGGCCTTAATCTGAAAAGAAGAAAACGAGTCTTGGCATATCAGGAAGATATGTGAAAGCAGCTCGGGAGGAAGTCTTGAGATGAACGCGTTTCCGTTGTACATTCGTGCTCGTTTGGTTTCTGCGACGCGAATTTCCTCACCGAGTTCCTCGAGTTGACGGACCAAGTCTGCGTGTTTGCCACGCAAAACTTCGAGATGAGAGTCGAGCTCATGCAATGATCCAGGTAAAGAAGGTTCATAACTAGACACAGGCTTAGCGTATAGTCAGAACGCACAGCAGAACGCGCACCTGGACAACATGTTGGCAAGCGCTGAAAGAGCTTACGCAAGCCGCCAAATACCACGGAACCTTTCATCCTTTCATCCTCTTTAACTCCAGTGCCCTCTTTTTTTCGGGCTGGACTTATCTCATTACAAGTCACAACCATGACAACTCCCGATGTTAGTGCCAGGACCATAATTCCCTCGTCTTTTCCCCATCCTTCTCAGTCCACAACCTCCAATGGAATCGTAGGGAGCCACTTTCGAATTGGGAAGAAACTCGGAGAAGGTTCATATGGCGTTGTATATGCAGGTCAGTTTCTAGGAAATAATTTACCTTTCCCTTTTATTCCATGTCGCGTCTTTTTTTCTTATATTGTCGTATATGCGTAGCTTGGTAGCGAGCTAGCTTCATTCTCGTACTTTGCTCATCCGTATTTTGCTCACCCAATTCGTCTACAGGTACCAAAATGCTTTCCAATACTCCGGTCGCTATCAAACTTGTGCGACTCTTGTGGTCTTTCTGAATAAAGTCATGTCAATTGACTATAATCACTCCAGGAATCTCGAGAACCAGAATCCGACGCTTCCTATCTACGAGATGAGTTTCGATCATACAGGGTATTGAATGGCACACGTCGGTCTTTACCTTTACCTGTTGTTCATCCTATTCCAACCATTTTATTCAGCTGGTATTCCTCAAGTATACCATTTTGGTCGAGACAAAGATTTGTACAATGTTCTTGTCATTGACCTCCTTGGGCCGAGCCTTGAAGATCTTTTTGAGATGTGTGGTCGGAAATTCACAATCAAAACCATTTGCATGGCCGCTAAGCAAATGGTAAGTACTTCTCCCATTTACAAAGTGGACAGGAAAGCGGAACAGCTAGTATTGGAGGCCTCTCATCTCCTATCTAGGTTACCCGTGTCCAAGCCATCCATGAAAAGTTTCTAATGAACCGGGACATCAAACCTGACAACTTCTTGATTGGTCTCCCAAACTCCAAGAGTGCTAGCACAATACATATCACAGGTAGATTCTTTTCTTCCTTATTCTGTGACGTCACACCTGCCTTGTGCTAGACTTTGGTATGGCGAAACACTACCGCGATCCGAAAACCAAGGTGCACATACCTTATCGAGAGAACAAGTCATCTCCCGGCACTGTTCGATACATGTCCATCAACACCCACCTGGGTCGTGAACAGTCTAGAAGGGACGATTTAGAGTCTTTGGGCTACGTATTTATGTATTTCCTCCGAGGTCGTCTGCCATGGCAGGACTTGCGGGCACAGACCGATGAGCAGCTATACGAGAAGATCGGAGAAAAGAAACAGACTACTCCGATTTCTGAACTCTGCGAAGGCTTCCCTAGTAAGTGTTGCGATTTACAGCACGGCGTTATAGATGGATTGACCATTTAACAGAGGAGTTTGCGATCTACATGGATTATGTGCGGAAGCTCAGTTTCCAGGAGACACCCGACTACGACTTTCTTCGTGACCTGTTCACCAAAGTTCTGAAGAATGCTAGTCGAACCGGATGGCGACTTCCCTCGTCAGCGGTACACCAATATTCTGAACGAGCTAAGCGGACCGGATGACGAAGTCTTATGATTGGATGCTCCTCAACGGTGGCAAAGGTTGGGATCCCAGTAATGTAAGTCAATCAGCATCCTAATCCTCTCAATGATCTCCTCTGTCAGCCTCACCTCATATGTCCAGTAAGGCAACGTATTAAGTGGCGTAGTAGCGTAGGCTGGTATGGCTTAGGCGCCCTTCCCGGTAATGTCTCGGCCCCAGTCGGCCCGATAAAGTTCCACAGACAATCGGACAACCAGGCTGAAACAACCCACTGGTGAATACTATCGTGCCTGTCGGTTTGCAAAGCCAGGGGAGTGTTTTGGAGGCTCTTCCTCGCGCATCGAGGAGCGTTTCGAGCGACAGATATTGAGCTTTAGAGATGAGAATTGGCACGACGTTTGTGGTATGTATGCCTCGAGATTGAAGTATGTGTACTTGAAAGATATGGTCTAAATCCTTTTTGCATTGCAAATGGTTGAGCACTCATTCCGCAAGCTGTTTTCAATGTAAATTCATGAATTTCTCAATATTTGGCCTGCATATCATTACTAGCCCAGTGTTGAACAAATGGAAAAAGGCATGCATGCCTGAATAGCTTCTATTATGCATTGGAGTGTTTCTCCAGCAAGGCAAGGAAGCATTAAAGAGTCAAGCAGTACAAGAAGAAGAAGTGTGACTTTTGTAAATGTATCAATTTCAGTGGAAAATTGTGAGATTTGATGTGACATTGATTTTGCAACTCTACTGATTTGAGGATCCTTGATAAGTTGATGGTTGCATCAATATTGCACTTATTTTTAACATCCTTAAGCCACTGTAAGTAGCTAGTCAGCTTGAATACATCCTATGCTACATGTTTCCCAAATCCAATGTCAATCTAATGATATTGAAGGCATTTCCAAGACAGTTTGCAAAAGATTTTGCAACTCCCCTGGCATGATAGTAGTCCCACAGTTTAGAACAGTTGCCTTACAGCATTTATAATATACAATGAGAATCATAATTTTTTCCACAGCTTCCCTAAAAGGGAAGCTGACCAGTGACCATCTACAATGTTGTCTGATTTCTCTGTCCTTTCTTGTCTCTTCCATCATATCTCATGACAGAGATCAGTCAGGATATGAAGCATACTGCTTTGCATATGTGGGAGAGTGGCTGGGATTTGGATGATATCTTCTCAGTGCTGGTTGTTTCACCATCCAGCATGTACCACTGGCAAGCCATTTTGGAAGTGTTTGGAGATGTGAATCAACCATATCAGAAGAAATGGTCTAGGCCTAGGTCACTTAGGGAGTGACCTTATAGGCCAACCCAAAAAGACTTACGTGACTTGGGTGACTTAGGTCACTACTAGGAGAGCTAGATCTCCCAGGGTCCCTAAGGTGTCCTGAGGCAATCTGAGAAGCCTAGGAGGCCTGAGACCTAAGGTAGCCCAAGGTTCTTCTAAAACTAGGCTTAAATTGGCTAAAATGTTTTGAATGCATTTAAATATTTTTAAATACTGGCTCATGAAATAAGTGCCCAATAAGTGCCTACATGCTAAGGGGTGTTCAAAAAAATATGCGCTGACATTGACCTTGGGGAGGGGGGGTCTGAGAATTCCTTATGGCCAAAATTTTTTCATACCATTGAGGCTCTGAGGGGTGTTTTAGGTCAATTCAACTACTAAAATAAGGCTATAAAAACTATTTAAAGCACTCAACATCTCAAATCTCCCTGAAAAACATGGATTTTATAGGATATGATGCATTTTAATACCAATTTAGCACCTCCATCAAAAAATATTGTCAATGCAAGTTTCACTTACACCAGGTTGAATTGAACTTAGATAAACTGCTGTGTATTAATTGCCTCTGAAAATGTTGTTTAAAGTTGCAAAGGGAGAAGAAATTGTTACGTAATACAAATTTGAAGTTGGAAATCCTCCGAAGTGTGGGAAAATTTTACTATATATAGGCAGTGTAAGGGGGGGGACTTCATGAATCCTTATGACCCAAAAACAAGGGCATGTCGGGACTTAGTGGGTTGAACACCCCTTGCCACATGCATGTAGGCACTGTAAACTGCATAGAATTAAAATCAGTTGATGAGATCAAATCACATCAGCAAAAATGTCTACACCATTTTTCCTGACACAGTTTCATCAAGAATTAACAGTTGACTTCAAACATTTATTGAACTTGAACCTAAGTTAAAAATGACTTGAGTAGGGTTGTTCTACATGATAATTAAGACTAGTAAAATACTATACTGCAGGCAAAGAGTCGAAGACCAACACACCTGAAAACCAAGTGCCTTAAATGCACTACCCAATGCACTAATGCACGCAAGCAATAAATTTGATGAACAAAAGGAGCTTTGGTGATTTAAAGCCAATTTGGCTTTCATCAGCAAAACCTAGATGGTCCCATAGCAAGGTCCTTCTCTGTAGAGTACTCTACAGAACTATATGGAGTGCTATAGATTGCTATGAGTTGCTATGGGTTGCTATGGATTGCTATAGGTGCTATAGCTTTCATATAGGTTTTGCTGATGCACCTTGGAAATTGTGTGTGTACATCAGCAAAACCTGGATGGTTGATAAGACATCTTAATACATTCTGGAGCAAGGGTACCCTCTCCAGAGTGCTCCAGAGAGCTCAGAGCACTCAGAGCCATTCAATTGCTTTTTTGATGCTTTTTGATGGCTTTTTGACAGCTGCCAAAAGCAATTGAATGGCTCTGAGTGCTCTGAGTGCTCTGAGCTCTCTGGAGCTCTCTGGAGAGGGTACCCTTGCTCCAGAATGTATTAAGATTTCTTATCAACCATCCAGGTTTTGCTGTGATGTACTATGCCCTTTGAGATTGAATGAATAGTAATGTTTGACCTTGTAAAGTTCAGAAGCAAAGATCCTAAGACAAAAACAGATAAATTACATGTCTATCTACAAGTAGTACATCAGCAAAAATAGTCTGGACCTCAGGTCATCCAAGGAGATCCTTGAGGAGACCTATGTATCCTAGGACTCCTAGGACTCTCAGGTGTCCACTGTCTAAGTCTTTTTCCTGAGACTTCCTGATACTTCCAGAGGTGTCCTGAGGCAGCCTGGGCTACTTTTAATGAGGTACAAAACCTAAAAAATCATTTACATTCTTTTCTATTCAACTATCTCTTTGTAACTTGATTTCTACACTTATATGACTCAAATCTTACATCAGCAAATGCCAAAACCTGGATAATTGCCATAGATGTTATAGCAAGCCATAGCAGCCATAGAACTATGAACTGCTATGAGCTGCATCTGGAAGTGCATTCTGGCTACATCAGCAAAATCTGTATGTTGCCAGAGCAGTCAGATGATTGAATTGATGCTTTGGAGTGCTCTGGAGTGCTCTGACTGCTCTGAAGCTGTAGGAGCTAAGGGAATTGATGGAAAGCTGTCAGTGAAGTGACATAACCAACAGAACTGATGAAAATGCTGTAAACTGTCAGGAGTTGTATAAAAGTGTTGCTGTTCATGAACTCAAAGTTGAACATTGGACTTGTGCTTTTCTTTTGCCTCCTTCCAGTATCGCAACCTTGGGACAACTTCCTTTCCTCCCATGGCGGGCTTGTATCCATTTTTGGCATTGATTGGCTAGTGTTTGGAGGTGTCTGAGGGTTGTGGAGGCAGAGGCAGACTCAGAGAGTGGGAAATGGGGAGGTAGAAATTGGGAAATATTCAAGCTGGCTAGAAGCAGTACTTAGGACTATGTAGTATCATCTAGACTGCTGTGTTTTGGTAGTGTACAATAAACAACACTCATGAGCTTAACACTTATTGCATGGTTACAATATGAAATTCTCAATTAAATGAGGGTCTAACCTAATTTTGTTGAATGATGGGTGGAACGATGGGCAGTTTCCAGAGAGCTCCAGAGAGCTCCAGAGAACTCAATGGTCCTTCAGAGCACTCTGGAGCTACTACCCTTGCTCTGGCTGCTCTGGCTGCTCTGAATGCTCTGAGTGCTCTGGAGAGCTCTGGACCACTCCAACAGAGAACATACAGGTTTTGCTGATATACAGGATCTACACAAGCTACTGTAGAGCCCTGTAGGAGAGTTATGTAAGCCCTGTAGACTCTTGTAGACACTGTAGCAACTGTAGTAAACCAGATGTGCTATGAACTGCTATGGGTTCAAGCTATGAGCCCCTTTGAGCTTGCAGATTTATATTGTGATTTGACATCTATAGCAACCCATAGCAACTCATAGCAATCCATAGCTCTTGATAGAGGGGGACCTTGCTATGAGTTCTAAGAGTGCCATAACTGCTATAGAGAGCTCATTCAGGTTTTGCTGGTGTATCATCCTACTAAACTTGTATATTTAACACTTACACTCATTAACACTGGGGGTGGAAACGGATACACTTGATGGTCAAGTGCCTTAAACACACCACCCAATGCACTGGGTAATGCACTAGGCAATGCACTACTCTGTACTCCTTTCAGATTCCATTCCACATTTTTGACTTTCTTGGACATTCAGCATGGATTGATGTCCTCAAGATGCCCAGAATCCTGCTAGTCTTCTGTCCAATCTACTTATCTGGGCCTGCACTGCAATGTTGCATCTTCAATTGTCCAACTTAATATACTTATTTCCAGTAATCTGATCCTCATATGGGCAGGCTGCACTGCTGCCGCCAGGGTTCCATAGGACTGGGAAATCCTGTTTCTTGAATACATCTCAAGACGTCCACTTAACTGACCTGGACTCATAATGCTCCTAGTATTTCACCAGATACATTTTACATCTTTCCTTCAATTAATTCAGACCTTGAGCTCTGTTTGGGCGGCTCACCTGGCAACTATGGGTGGGAGCATAGGGCTAAAGCCCAACCAGACCTCTTTGCAATCAGTATTCCACTTTGTCTCTTACATTACTTATTCTACTTATCTCGAACTATCCATAGTCTAGCTCATCTCGGACCCAGACCGACCATATATACTTTGACTCTCAAGCGGCTGGAAGCTGTATGTTTTTTTTGCTAATGGTTCACGCAGTATAAATGGATCGAAAACCCTAAAATATATTGGACACTACATAATGACAAAAGCAACGCAATCCTCCAAGCCCCTGCATCCATGATTCGAATGATAGATGCACCGGAGGAGCATGGAGCAGAAGCAGGCTTAAGCTTGATACTCAGCTCGAAATGCACCTTGCTATCTTCTTGCCGGAGCTCGCTTGCGAACCTCTTCGTCTTTAACAGCATGAAGCATTAACTTGTTCGGGTTCTCTTTGGTCATACCAGGGAACCCTTTATGCCAATTGTACGATACTGCGTATGCGAACATTGAGCCATTACGGTTGAAAGTGCTGCATGCAATAGGAGCCGGCGCGGGATCAAAGCCTAAAAAGAGCGGGGGGAAGGAGGTCACAGAATTAGGGAACGTTTGATCGAGACTTGCACGGATGCTTGGAGGAGAAGGAACACTCAAAAGGTCAGTATTAGGTATACGCACTTTTCAATCTCATCCGCGCGTCTTTATCCCAGAAATGAATGGTACCGTCAGATCCTATATTATATTAATGATTGATGCGTGTATGAATCAGAAGCAGGCTGGCATACGGAACGTACCACAAGTTGAGAAGGTGCCGTGAACAGGATGGAAATTGATATCGTTAACCGAGTATACCAGGGACTGGTCCTTGTTGTTCGGCTTGGAATCTTGACGATGGCATCTGAAAGAATAGTCATAGCTGCGTCCAGAGTTTAATACAGACACAACAGGTAAGCATTCGACTTGCATACCTTCTGTTCTTCTCCTCAATGTACCTAAATAGAGTAAGCCATGCAATATGCACTAGAGTATTGAAAAATCTTACTGAAATGCCACCCTTCCTTCAATACTGCCAACAGCGAACCCTGTTTTATCAGAGGGATGGCAGCATGTAATGACACGCGTTTGGCGTCTCAGAGGCGAGACAATGGTTTTATACGGTGTGGTACTTTTCGCCAAATCGAAGAGTTGTACGTGGCGTTCCGCAGTACCTACGACCATCAGTGGGTAATGAGCGTCAAGGGTATAGCATCGTTCTGGGAGTGTGACGGTTGCGATCGGCGAAGGCGTACGCAGATCCCAGTACTATAATCATGGTGTTTACCCGTGAAGATGAACCGATTGTTGAACGTTGAACAAGACCCACTTTGATTGTTTTATCCCAGCTTCCGGTCACTAGTACACCTGCATTCGGAGTGTTCACCCATTTTACTACCTTGACAGGCCCATCATGCTGCGCGACTTGGGTAGCCTGCCCTGTGCCAACGTCGAACATGAGCCCCGTGTTATCTACACCGCCAGAGAATATGCGGCTGCCTTCCTGTTAGATGAGTTACAAGGTGTTGCTGTGGGACGATATCTTAAAACTTGCCTCGTTCCAGCATACCGACAACACCGGCGCCTGGTGAGAATACATTGCTCGACCTTGCGATTGGCCTTGCGGGGAGATCTCGTAAACACGGACCTACAGCGGATACGATTTGTAGATGAAGGAAGTGATCTCATGAGAAGCTTACTGAGTTGTCCCAACTTCCGACGGCGAGGTAATCAGCCTTGCTGGAGAATGCAAGAGAAGAAATGGAATCACTTGGAGGGTTGGATATCGCGATGTCTGGGGTCGACATGGCCATGGTGGTAGTAGTAGATCAACGTTCAACTATGATACAGAGCTAGCCGCGTCCGCGAGCCGTTGAGTCAAATTGCAATTTCCGGCTCCGAACCTGCAAGCCTGATAAAACATACTGCTAAAGCAAACTAAGAGTAAGTCCAAGTCCAGCCCATAATCTTGCGTTCAGTAATATAATAGCACTGCATAGAGCATCTGTAAAGTTAAGGATATGAGCTTTCGATGGAATGAAGCCAACTACAGAGCATTGGGGGGCCTAGACATTTTGAAGCTCCAGTCCCACTAGCCTTAAGCCAGAATTCGGAGAGGGACGTTCACTCATGGGAATAGAGCTTCTGAATCAGATGCAGGATCCCCTTCGAGAAATTCGGAGGAGTATACAATAGCTGTCTCAATAACTTTAAGTTGAATAACCTAAGTCTTGGCGAAGGTTGAGCGGTGCGCTGGTATTCAGTCTAATTCGTTTCGCTACTGCGACGCTGCGGGCTGTGTTTGCAGATCGTGGCACGAAGTATAACGTTCAGGAGCTGTATAACTTACAGGAGGATGGCCGACCTGTGACCGACGTCCAGAAGGAAGACGGCATCATCAGGAAAATGGCAGGCCGCGATACGACTGAGATAGCAGCGCATATGTACGATTATGTGTGATCCCTGGACCAGGACATATTGGCCGTCATAACGCCTCAGATTATCATAAAGCAGTGGAGCAGTAGCCAAAAGCAGCGAGCTGAAGCTATTAGCCTCGAGACGATCGGACGTTTGGTGTTTGGTGCACAGTCAGAATGAAGCATTGAACAAGTTTCAGAAACTGGAGCGCCCATCGGCGCCGGCGCCGGTCCAGGAACTGAAATGGAAATTGCCGAATTAGCCATGTGGTCTGCCGACAAATACTACTGAACCTTCATCCTCTCTTTCTCCTCTTCCCTCAAGTTGGCTAACTCCAGTACCCTCTTTTTTCTCTCCCATTTCGGGCTGGATTTATCTCACTGCAAGTCACAGCCATGACGACTCCCCATGTTATTGCCTCGTCTTCTCCCCATCCTTCTCAATCCACAACCTCCAATGGAATCGTAGGGAGCCACTTTCGGGTTGGGAAGAAAATCGGAGAAGGTTCATTTGGTGTTGTATTTGAAGGTCAGTTTCTAGGCAATAATTCACCTTTCCCTTTTATTCCAAGTTGCGACTTTTTTCTTGTCTTGTCGTGTATGCGTTGGCTCAGTAGCGAGCTAGCTTCATTCTCGTACTATGTTCGTCCGTATGTTGCTCACAAACTCGTCTACAGGTACCAAGATGCTTTCCAATACTCCGGTCGCTATAAAATTTGTGCGGCTCTTATTGTCTTTCTAAAAATGACATGTCAATTGACCGTACTCGCTCCAGGAACCTCGAAAATCCGACGCTCCCCAACTACGGGATGAATTTCGGTCATACAGGACATTGAATGGCACACGTCGGTCTTTACCCTTACCTACATCTCATCCTATTTCAACCATTTTATTCAGCCGGTGTTCCTCAAGTACACCACTTTGGTCAAGAAGGGTTGCACAATGTTCTTGTCATTGACCTCCTTGGGCCGAACCTTGAAGATCTCTTTGACATGTGTGGTCGGAAATTCACAATCAAAACCGTTTGCATGGCCGCTAAGCAAATGGTCAGTATTTCTCCCTCCAATACTGGCTGTCCCGCTTTCTTGTTCGCTGTGTAAATGGCTTCTCATCTCCTATTTAGGTTACCCGTGTCCAAGCCATCCACGAAAAGTCTCTAATATACCGGGACATCAAACCTGACAACTTCTTGATCGGTGTCCCAAACTCCAAGACTGCTAACACAATACATATCATAGGTAGCTTCTTTCTTCCTTATTCTGCTGTCTTCTTACAACTGACGTCACGCCTGCCTTGTGCTAGACTTTGGTATGGCGAAACACTACCGCGATCCGAAAACCAAGGTGCACATACCTTACCGAGAGCGCAAGTCACTTTCCGGCACTGCTCGATACATGTCCATCAACACCCACCTGGGTCGTGAACAGTCTAGAAGGGACGATTTAGAGTCTTTGGGCCACGTATTTATGTATTTCCTCCGAGGTGGTCTGCCATGGCAGGGCTTGCGGGCAGCAACCAATAAGCAGAAATACGAGAAGATCGGAGAAAAGAAACAGACTACTCCGATTTCTGAACTCTGCGAAGGTTTCCCTGGTAAGTGTTGCTGTTTACAGCACGACCTTAATAGATGGATTGACCATTCAACAGAGGAGTTTGCGATCTACATGAACTACGTGCGGAAGCTCGGTTTCGAGGAGACACCCGACTACGACTTTCTTCGTGAGCTGTTCACCAAAGTTCTGAAGACGCTAGACGATCCGGATGATGGCATCTATGATTGGATGCTGCTAAACGGTGGCAAGGGTTGGGAGGCCAGTAACGTAAGTCAATCTCAGCCATCCCTAATTTCTCTTCTCAACGATCTTCACTGTTAGCCACATGCAAGCTCTCCAGCACCACATCGTGAACACAGGCGAGATCGTGAACGTGAGCACGGTGCTCACCGGCGAGGCTCAAGGCAGAATCAAGACGCTGCTGCGAACACCTCGGGCCTTGTCATAACCCCAGCCCCTGCACACGTTAAAAGTAGTCGACGGCCAGCAAACAATGAGCGAACCAACTCGACACCTCGCGACATTGGAAGCGTCCAACCTCTGGCACCCACTAGCCGGCGCGCAAGTCAACAACAGCGCGAAGCTAGTGCTCTTGCCAGCGTTGGCCTGTCAACTCCTCACCCCTATGCAACTGCCCCAAGTCCCAACGGCTACCGAACAACAGAACGGAATGCTTTTGGCCGAAGCTCCCCTAATCCTGCTATCATAACGAATGGGAACGGTCTACCAAACAATGGCTCAGAATCCTTCCTATATGGACAGATTCCTGGAAAGGTTGCCACCAACTCACGCGACGGTACTACGACGGGTGGGACGGGGACGAGGGACTTGCATCCCGGTCCTGTTCGGGGCATGACGGTCTATGATCGGGAGCAGATGGAGAGGGTCGGAGAACAGGACGAAGATGGCCATGGTCGACGACGAGGATTCCTGGGTTTATGTTGTCGAGGTTAGACGGCGTTGAGACGCCACAATTGGGCAGTGGCTGCTGAGCTGCCCTGGCTATGACTTGTTTATGGTAGGCTTCGTCATTATCCTGTGGTTTCCAATCACTCATTTAAGTTGAACTCGCAGACAATCGAAAAATAGATTCGCATGGTTACCCTACAATTTATCGTCCCAAGCCCCGTTAATTATTGACTTAATTTTCCTCTTAAGTATATCCTGATCATGACTCTCCCTCATCGTATCTCTCTCTCTTTTTTCCCCCTCTCCGTAGTCCGCTGTTTTACGCTTTCGATGTCACTTTGCATCTCATTCGCACTGTAATTTTTTCTTGATTCCCTCACTTCATTTTATTTTTACACTCACGCATCTCATACCTCCTCGCTTCCATAGTAGTGCTTTGTCCTTTATTGACGCAGTACGAACGGCTGCATCTATAACCTTCACTCTTTTTACTGTATTATTTAGCTGGCATAAATTTCTTCAATCGCTCGGGTACTATAAATTCATGATTTAGGACCTCCAAATCTAATCGTTACCAATTGCGAAGGAAAAGTCTGTGTTTCGTGAGTCGCAGAAAGAAACAAGAATCCAAGGGATTCTCATTTTGAAACCTGACCAAGGTTGCATTACTATTATGAGAGATCTCGATAGGTTTTCATATTCTTACTTCATTCCTGCAGTTCTACTTGAGAAGCCCGGATTGCATTACAATGCGGAGTTGGGAAGCGAGGAAGCTGAATGTCATCAGCAGAGACGAGAGAGCATTATATTAGCTGGGTTTGTGTACTAGACCAAATACTTATGAGATCCAAATATGAGCATCTAATGATAATTTTAGAGAGTTTCGAACTGAAGGAATCTTAGACTCGAAACTCTCTAAAATTATCATTAGAAGGTCATAAGGTTTCTGAATTTGTAGATTTTCCACTACGCTACATGGTCGTGAATGTCTATTATATCGTAAACAGTAGCCAGTTTCGTAGTATGTACATAATAAAGCGTCACTATACAAATAACCCGTTTATAAAATCATTTAGATCTCTTCCTCATATTTCCGAGCTTTTGCGGCCAGACGAATATCGTCCAGCGTTATACCTGAGCGTTCGCACATGCTTCTAAATATTCCGTCCGTGTTTTCGTACAAGCTTGCAGGTGCGTCAAATTCCTAAAAGCATGTTAGGAATCAAAAAGAGCAAAGCTATGAGAGAAACATACAGAAATTTGGCCAGCATCAAGCACGCAGATGCGATCGTATCCGATAATGGTACGTAAGCGGTGAGCAATACAGAGAATTGTCCTGTCCTTGAATTCGGTAGCAATCGTGTCTTGAATATTTCTATCGGTCTCGTAGTCCACCGAAGCTATGCCATGATTTCAGTATCACTCGAAAACGAGTAGAGTCAAACTAACCAGTAGCCTCGTCCAAAATCAGCACCTTCGTGTCTTTCACCAATGCACGAGCCAGTGATACCAACGACCGTTGACCAATCGACAGGTTTCCACCCTCGTCTTCTACAACAGAGTCCAATGTGAACCTGTTCACGGGCGTATGTGCACCACTGCTCTGGCCGTCCAGATCAGAACTAGTCGTGAGCACTGACGCTCGCTTCACGTTATCCACCATGTACGAACGCTTAAGGGCATCATACAGCGTCGCATCGTCATGCAGATTGAATGGATCGAGATTGGTTCGAAGAGTACCAGAGAATAGTAACTGTGAACAAAACATTCAGACTAAAAAGAATACTTGGAAGAAAGAAAGAACAAACCGGGTCTTGCGGGATGATAGACAATCCATTTCTCAAGTCAGTGAGCCCAACCTTTGATATATCCACGCCATCTATGCTTATAGAGCCCGATTCCAGTTCGACGAGCCGGTATATAGCCGTCATGAGACTGCTCTTGCCAGCTCCAGTTCTAGAAGGGAACCACAATCAGCCACATTTTACTGTGGAGGAGAGGGATTTTACTTACCGCCCAATAATACCAATTTTCTCTCCTGCATTGACGTCGAAAGATATGCCTGTAAGATGATACGACACGTCAAAAGAAAGGCTTGACGACTGGAAAAGCAGGCAAACCTTTTAAAACAGGCGGTAGTTCCGGACGATATTTCAAGACTACATCTTTGAATTCGACACGGCCCTGAGAAGGCCACGTTCCAGAGGGCTTAGTTGCCGGTACCTCGTGAGGTGCTTCCTGCTCAACGTGTTCTGCATAGTAGACAATTCGTTCCACGGAGTTCATGTCGTTTTCCACTTCTGCGCTTTGACGAACAAGCCACCCGAATCTAGATATCAAGAAAATCAACTTGTGCTCTTGAGACTCCACGTAAAGAGAACTCACGCTTGCTGAATACTTAATATGTATGAGAGTACAAGACCAGTTTGAGCGGGAGATATCGTAAACCTTGTACCAACGGTCTAAGGTATATGTGAGCGTACTGTAGCTGGGTGACAGGTTGAATCACTCACCAGAAGAGCAACGACAAAGGTGAGAAGTATTCCGAGGAAATCAAGCCGAATACCAAGCCAACGCTAGAATTCATCTTAGCTTAAGCCATTTCCCAACATCAGAGTGAAGTTGAACAAACCTGATTCGTGACAGTTAACCAATACGCTCTAAGTTCAATCGCGATTAGCACCAGTATAACCCAAAAGGCGAGTCCATCGTCACCTGTTCTCTATGTCTATTCTGCGTTCGTTATCGAGTAGGAACCGTTCAGATTCGCCGTATGCTCGGATAGTAGCGAGACCGGAAAGACTCTCGGAAAAATGCGAGTACAGGGAAGATCGAAGTATAGCGTCTGCGAAAACAGCGATGAGTTTCTAGTCTAGTACAAGCCTTTCATAGGAAAAACTGACCAAGTCGCTGTATAAAAAGATGATGAGCATACGGAAAAGGATGGATTAATAGCTGATGGCGTACCTTGAGCTCTCGAGCACTGGCTCGATAGAAGTAAGCAGCATAAAAATACTAAGAAACAAGAGTGAATTACAGTAAACTGAAAAGATAGATGTACGCACGACGGAGAGAACAACAGCCACAGCGATAAGGAACCATGGAAGGACAATGGAGATCAGAATAACTGCTCCAATAATCCCAGATGAAGTACTAGTCAACATTCTGAATGCATCTCCAAGCAAGTTATCGACGGTGTCGATATCTGCAAAATACAATGAATCAGAATTAGGAAGCTGGTGTATAAAAATAGCGAGATCTTGCCTTTCGTGAGCCTATTCATGATACGCCCCAACGGGGTGGTTTCGAAGAACGACATTGGCGCGCGCATGACGCGCTGGATAACCAACTAACACAAAGTCAGGAAGATTTCTGAAGAGATATAGAATAAAAGTACAAACCTTGTGTAGGCGTTGGGACGCAAAGTATGTGAGCAAAGCGAACGTGGTGCCCATGGTGAACGTGGCTACGGCTTGCGCGATTCCCAGTCCAGCGTATATGCCCATCTTGTTTTTTTTTGAATGTTAGTTAACAGCGGATTACAGAACTCGAACAGTCTTACATAGAAGCCTTGAGATTGATGCCATTTCCTAGAGATCAACGAGATCAGAGCAGGATTACATACAGAAAGGGAGAAAGCTCACAATTCTTCCCAGTACACCAGCCAGTACGAAGACATGACAGTCGATCCTTGCATGAAAGCGATGGAGAAGACAAAGATAGGCAATATGATATGCCCTTTACCGGCTTTAAAGTACGCCTTGTAGATAGCCCCATTCACCGCACCCGTGCTCCTCTCTTCGATCTGCATCATACCCGCACCAGCCGTTGCCTTTTTCCTCTTTTCTTTTACATCATCCTGGTCTTCAATAACGGCGACGACTTCTTCCTCCTGAGCCTCCTCCTGCTCGTTGTTCCCAAACTCGTTGACAAACTTGGAAAATTCACTCCCGTTTTCCATCAGCTCGTTGTATGTACCAAATTCAACGATGCGGCCCTCACTGACAACGTAAATGTAGTCAACTTGGGGGAGAAAGTGAAGCGCATGGGTGACAAGGATCCGGGTTTTGCCTGAGCTACTGTTTTGTAAGACATTGGTGAATACGGCTTTTCCAACGTGGGCATCGAGCGCGGAGAGAGGATCCTGAAATCGTATGTAAGAATGAATGGGTTAACCGAAACACACACAACTCACATCGAAGATTTGAACGTCTGTCTCGCAGTATATGGCTCGACAGATATTCACACGTTGTTTCTGACCTCCAGACAATGAGATTCCCTGGAATAAATTTTCATGAGCAAAGGCTGCCCGCAAATGGAAATAGACCCCAAGTACCTTTTCCCCGACTTCCGTCAGGTCGCCATTTGGGAGCATTTCCAGATCGGGTTCCAAGCACGAATCTTTAACTGCCTTCCAATATCTCTCTTCATCAAATGGCCGCCCGAAACAAATGTTCTCTCGGATGGTGGCATTCTACAACGCCAAATCAGAAATGCATGACAATATTACAGGTATAGAATTTTGATCTTACTTGAATCCAAGCACTCTGCAGGTTAAACACAGAGGTGAAATAACGATATCACACATTTAAAGCCGAAACTTACCTGAGGACAATAGCCCACACTTCCTCCAAACGTGACAGTGCCCCCGGTCCTTCTCATCTCGCCAATAAGCCCTTGCAAAAGTGAACTTTTGCCGCTTCCCACTTGGCCGACTATCGCAACTAGTTTTCCTCGAGGGATAGTCATGGTGATGTCGTGGAGCTTAAATGGATCCTGGGCCTTCTCTTCATTAGTGGCTGCAGGTGCAATAGCTTTCTTGCCCTTCTTCACATGTTTTCCCTTTGTTTCTAACTGAGGAGGAGGAGCATCCCATGAAAACGAGGCACCCTTCACTTCGACTGCAGCCTCGATACTCTCATCTGTCACCAGGGTTTCATCCAAAGTCTCGGCTTCAAAAATAGCGTATAAACGTTGAATTGCGTTGTGAGCATCGGTAATTGAGCTGAATGACATGGCTAGAAGAATCTACGATCAAAGTTAATTAAGATAGGGGAAGCGATAGACTTACGAAGCATCATCAAAGGCAGTCTGAGCAAGGTGAATAGTGTGAGAGAGGAGAAGATCGTGGCGGCGTTGAGCGTGTGCCCAGAGAGGGAATAAGTCACGAATGCTAGCACCGAAGCCAAAGTTGGAAGCGACATTGCGACTGCATTGTTAGCCGCACGAATAATCAGCAAAGTACGAACTTTGAAAGGTTCAAATAAGTTAAGTTGCACTGCGATAACTGAGAAAACACATACTGTAATGCATCTCTTTGTATCGATACTCTGCAAGCCTTTTGAGGAAGGGTATTTCCCAAGCAAAGTATTTGATGACCTTCATACCGCCAAGAAGCTCTTGAAGGAGTTTGGCTCGTTTATCCGTCCACACCATGCTCTTGCGTCGAAAAGCGAACATCTTTTTCATCGCCATGGTTTGAATGGGAGTAACGAGGACAAAGAACGCATATCCAGCAAGTGCACTTGGCCCCAGGTTGGTCAGAAGAATTACCAGCTATTTTGTAAATAAGTTTCATGGTCGGTCAATTGAAAAACAACCCAAAACTTACGCAGATGACCATCTGAATGGGTGCCGCCCAAGACTAACAAGAAGTGGTAATTGAGTGAGCATAATATAGGCAGTGAACAAATAACACACCATATGAAAAAAACCCGCACAGAAATCTATCCTGGATACATCAACAGAAATAAAATTGACAATCAACCCATTAGGGAGTTTCGATCGAGCTCGAGAAGTGAGACGCATTGAACGTCCATAAATTGCACTAATCAATGCTCCTCGAATAAGGACACCAGTACCGGCCGACCGATAGAAGAACTGGTGGGTGCATATCGAAGAAGTCACACTAAGAGCAAAAAGCCCAATAGCCATCCCGATGCCTTTTCCAATAGATGGAATAGTTCCTCCAGTTCTATGGTTGGTATAAGATTCCGTAGCAAAGTTGA
Source organism: Gymnopus androsaceus JB14 (assembly GCA_009733575.1). NCBI lineage: Eukaryota > Fungi > Basidiomycota > Agaricomycetes > Agaricales > Omphalotaceae > Gymnopus > Gymnopus androsaceus. The sequence goes on from ML769391.1 coordinate 524,246, forward strand.
CGATTGCCTACGAGAAGTTCAGATAAATCGAGGAGGAGAGTCTGCAGCATCGCCTACCTTTACCAATAGAGGCGAAGTAATCTGGGCTGTATCACCCAACACCTTGAAGATACCAGCGCTCCAGAAGAAAACCTTGACACTGTCATTCAAAGCCATAGTAAGACTAGCTCGTTTCTTGCCGTCCTTTTCACGCCAGTTTTTCAACCGCTCGGCTTTGTTTCCTCGTAATGTCCACCACAAGGCTCGCCATCCAGGTGAGATTTCGCCTCTTTCCAGTGCTTCGTTGTATTCGCGGGCTTCTTTCTGCCTTCGTTCGAAAGAAGCAACAATTTTGTCACCAATGTACGCCGATTTCCGATGGTCCTGAAGCACATAAAGGTCGGAAGCTTCCAGCGGGCGATTATATCCCAGTGTGAGAAGGGGAGTGATCCATTGAAAGATAATTAAACTAAGCAATGAAGCCGTTGCTTCAGGTATGAGCTCAGCATCGTCTACCGAGCCTTTGGGGGGCGGAACTGGTTTCGAGTTTAGACGAAGGAAACGGCGAAATCTGGATAAGAAATGATATTGATGAGTGGTTCTACGCGAAGAGTGATTTCCCGTATGTACCCTGATGATTGTTCCGGACCTGCTTTCCCGCCACTCTCGACTCCTTCGACGGTCTTTTCGTCAAATTCCGCAGAATCTTTCTCTGAGGGAGGCATGACGGAGGTATGAGGTACGAGGGACTCGCCCTCCCATGCTGACTTTCAAGTTATTATAAGAGATTTTTGCCGTCGGAACTTTTGCCTTAAGGCCTTATTCGGGCCTTATCCAAGACGGATCAACGCCGGCCACCTCGGCTATGGCTATATGGAGCATTTAATTTTCCTGCATTTTCCTCTTCCTTTCCCCTTCAACTACTTAGTACTAACCAACGATCCGTGTAACGCTTCCTTCCAAACTCTATTCTCCAATCCAAAGTTTTAGCCCAAACCTGAGAAAAGCGCCGAAATTGTGTCATTGTTGATTTGTTGTAATTCTACCGCCTTTTTACCGTCGAACCGACTGACAAACCGTTACATTTCTGAACATAGAAAATAGAACTTCGCACCTTCCAATCGGCAAGACCGCAGCAGTTGTAATTGTCCATCCAGCACCGTCGCCGCCTGTATGTATTCTCATGCATTAATTGCACGCTGGACGTTACATATGCTGCTCGGAATTATTCGGCTATACTTAGGTTTTGCTAGAGACAATTCCTGTCACAAACACTCGGCGTATACACGCCTTCAGGGCTTCAATTGCTAGCCACCAACATTATCCACGGGAGTCAGACGGAAGCTGACGGGAGCTGAGTTTCCGCCACTTGGTGAGTCGTGACGTTACCGCTATAAAACAGAAACGGCATGCTGGTCAGTCAGCACGAGTCCATAGAGTCCAAAGGCTAATACTAATAGCTCTTACTTTCTCAGCATGACGTCGATGGGACCAGGATCGACATCGGTTTCAGAGTGGACTCGAAGATCCTCCACAGAAGAGCCTGATATACTCAGATAAGACTCGAACTGCAGGTTGCCTGCCAGCGGAACCGGAGCATCGATTCATGTATGTAGACCCTTGTAGCCCTAAATGCAGACTCGGGTCAATTCTGATCTACTCACAGCCTGATCCACAGAGTCTGCGGGGGCGATCTCCGAGTCCAAAGAAACGGTGAGAGCACGGGAAGAACAAGATTGTTGAAGAAGGTCCTGAAAATAGCGAAAATATTCTACGAATGATAATTTACCAGTCTCCGACTAGAAAGGTACGAGTACAGTGCAAATTGGACAAATGCCATAGCTACCACTGCTAGGGCTCTTCTGCATTCGGTTTATGGCAAGGATCCACACATCCTGCGTTGAGGTCCTTGATATCTTCAAACCAAACCTCCGCGGGTAGCATTACTTATCATATATAATGACAGGCCTAGATTCGACTTTTGGCAAGATTAACCCTCTGTGCTCTGATATAGGTCGCTAGCTAACAAGAGACGAGCTAGAAGAGATTTAGCACTACAGACCGCAGGATGCAGACTAGCCCGCTGTGTTCCGCCGGGATTCTCCAAGTAGCATGGTCAGCGTGAAGAGCTTCAGAAGGTAACACATGGCTGACGACAGTAATGTGCGACTGCCCACAAAGAGTTACAAGATCTCTTCTGAGGTCAGGATTATCGAGCGCCTTGAACTGGATGCAAGGATTTTGTCTTTTGTTAAGATAGTGTCATAAGTTCTTAGGAGCACGATCAGTGCAGAAATTTGGTCTGGGACCATAGAGTATATAGCATCGTGCTGGCATGAGTAGGATCTAACCATTAGTGCAGTATGGGTCTCGGATAATAAGTCTATTATAAGTTGTTTTCACGTCTAAGAAAGCTTTTGGTCAAAGCAAAAATTAGCAGGTCGACGTTGATCCCATTTTGACAGGACCACCAAAGAATTCAAAAATAAGGTTAGACTCCTCGGATTACAGCAAGATTACAGTATCGCAGGGAACAGGAGAGTTTCGCTTCTGCATGGGTTCGAGCAAAGCCACCCCTTGTACGCAGCGTGGCCGTTCAAACATTTTGTCTACCAGTAAGTACATCGCGTCCTGCCTGAGAGCATTATTTATGATTTTAAAAGAAGCTCAAGTGTACCAATGACTCCGTCAACCAGTATCGTAAGAATAGAGATATTATCGAAAACATTAGATGAGGATTGAGACCGCAGTTCTATAAGGATCCATGACCAAATACTGAGTTTGTTGATCATCGAGTTCGTTACTGTACTGCGAAAACGGTGATGGGCAAATTCCTGGAGATCATTCTTGAATATCATGGCTGCATTACGAATGTCCGTTGGAGTCGAACTTGATTTGATAGTCGTAGCAGCATAGTGAAGGATAGTATTGTCCGCTGCTACCTCCATAGACAAAAGGTATGGGACTTGAGCCATAAGCAACCAATCTCGTGAATGAGGACTCGGAAGCACCGCTAATATATCCACTTCCTTGAATCCCTGCAGTTCCGCTAATGTTCGGGGAAGCGGGCGTAAGAGGCATGAGGGTTTGTTAGGCACAAATGTCTGGTAGTACTGCTGTAGGTAGTTGACTGCCGTGTGCTGGGGGGCAGCGATGTGTATGCACATGGTGACAAAGTCAATCAACTCGTCCAAGGTCTTGATAGCAGAAAAGCTGGCTAGCTGACCTCCATCGACAGAGCAGACTTCGTTACAAAAAGCAGCAATGGAAGGATCGCTGGCCACTTGCGCATCACCTTCTACATAGACCGCTGAAAGGACCGTACCGACGAATTTTCGTATAATCTTCCACATGTGAGCAATATTACGGGCATAGCCGTAGTTATGGTACCTGGCATCTCCTAGTTGCTCGAGTGGAAAACCTCGCCCGGGTAAGTCGTTGGGCACATATGACCCTCTCCAGTCAAAGTTAAGATACGCATTTTTGATGAAAGCATACGTCTGTGTATCCGTAAACCCAGTCATTCCAATGATGATCTTGGGTACAAGAATGGCACGAGCTGCCTCGTTCAGAGAGAGAGTAGTTTGCCAATGAGGTTGGAGAAGTTTAAGGACTATGTGGGAGGAGGGAAGGGTGCGACGTGCGGCAACAATGAGCACTTCCTCCAGAAGATGTGTATGGACAAGGTGGACAGTGATTTCGTGACGGAACCAATCGGAGACCTGAGCGCACATCTTCGCATAGCGCCAAGGCCAATCGTCTGATTCATTGCCAGCAGTAGATGACGAGGTACGGCGGTTGAAAATGGTGACGGATTTCTGCATGTTACCTCTGTAGTCTAGGGTGATGGCAAGAGGATGTAATTTGCCTTGAGGCTCAAGATGGAAGAGAACGACGGAAGAACATCCATAACGTCCTTGAGAGCTGATATCGGCATCCGAAGACAAGCCTACAACGGAACGAAAGTAGCTGTAGTCCTGTACAAAGAAGTTTTTGGGATCCGAATTTATAATATCCGCCATGTCTTCACGCCTTTGAACACGCGAGACAGTCGCAAACTCTGCCAGCCATCGAGAAGACGCAGCGATTATGCTTGTGGGATTAACACCAGTGAACTGCTGTTGACCAAACACAGCATCTGTATACCAGTCATCGCGATGGCCGATGTTTTTGCTGAAATACATGCCTAGCGTCAGATGGGAAATGGCGCTCCACCCTGCGCTAACGATGTGCTTGTCTGACCGCACTTTCGCGTGAAGGCGACGGTTACGCTGCACAAGATCATCCATACTTCGCACTTCGGTCGAGTCAAACACCCGAGTAAGATCTGGCAGCTTGGTAAAGGTTGTTACTGTAGTCTGGAGGAGAGATGTGAAGTCGAAGATATCACTGATATCTGTTCGATATTTCGATGGGATGGATTCAAGGTAAGGGGGGTACATGGCGCAATATGCGAACCTAAACACGTCGCGAGCCTTGTCTTGGTCAATCCCTTTGCATTATTTGGTAAGATGAAAGAGTAAATTTTCAATGTAACTCACCAGCAAATACTGTCCCACAAGGAGGAAGGCTATTGTTGCGATTGTCTCTGTCTTTTGAGATTTCCGCGTCCAGCCCTTTGCCGAGTTTCTTCTCATCCTCCAAACCCCTGGACTAACTTGGCTATCTCCTCCTCCCAGCTCGCTAGGTCTCTCTGCATCTCCGCTTTCTCCGTCGATAACTCTCGTCTCATCTCGGAGTCCGAGCTTTTCAACGCGATAATTTCAGCTTGAAGTCCTGCTAATTCTTTTTTGTGCTTAGCTATGAGACGTTCCACCTCCTCCCGATGCACAGACCCAGCAGTTGTCTCCTCAAGTGACTTTCCTTCCTCTCGAATCTCCTTCGTAATTTGAACCTTTGTGGGCGCCAAAGTGAAGATGTGTTCTAGCACTTTCTGGGCGCCGTCCAAAGTACGAATATGTCGCATGAAGGTCGCCCCTCCCTGAACAAGGGGCTGAAAGAACTTCGAGTTGGATTTGAGTTCTAGCTCTCGTTTTTCGCCTTCCTCCTTGTCGACTTTATCCCAGAACGTCGTCAATACTGCGACATTCTTGTAGGCATCCGCGCCGCAAATTCCTCTGAACATCTTGAGATTAATCTGAGACTGGGCACCGAATCTGGTATCGGAAATCCTTTGGAAGTACAGAAGACCGTTTAGCTTTCGCTTGTTGTCATATCTTGTAGATGTCATAATACTCATTAGTGAACATAAATACTAGGTCGAAACACAACAAACTTACTCATCCAACAAGAACTTGGCAATCCTTTTCAAAATTTCTGTATTTGAGACTCGAGAATCATCGAAGCCTGGCGTGTCGACAATCGTCACCCAGCGTCCACTGGGATGGACGAAGCGTACGCGTTTGATATCACTGGTCTGAGACTCGAGGCTATGGCCGACCTCGACGCTGCCATTGCCGGCGAGGAGATTGATGAACTGAAAGACGTGTAAATTATTGCCGCGAAGTTGGAGAAGAGTGATGGGCTCACAGAGGATTTTCCTGAACCAGTGCTGCCCATGATACTACGAGATTTAAGCTGAGTGATGTGGATACGAAGAACACTCAACTCACCCTATGATAACATCCGATTCATCATCACCAGAGTCTGAGTCGTAGGAGTCATATTTTGTACGAGCTGGGCTATCCATTACGATGAGCGAGTCGCGAATTATTGCTCAGCTCAGGCTTCACTAGGGCATATGTACCTTATATTCGGTCAGGAACACTGTTTCCACTGCCTCACTGTGTATACATGGATAACCGTGAAAAGTTTGGAGTGTGCGTGCAAGATGTCTGTCCGTCACTGTCAAATGAAGATAAGCGTATGAATAAAACAAGAATGAAAGACCGACTTCAATCAGGATTCAATAAGCGCGCGTGCCGCCCCACGACTCACTTTTGACTCACTTGGCTTCCGCTCCCTCCGTTCTGCGCGGTGTATTCGCGGTGTATTCTGTTTCCTATCTCCATGTTGCAGTGAAGCTCAACGTTTCTATTATAAAAAATGATTCCCATCAAATTCCAGACAAGAGAGAGTCATTCCAAATTCGTCCGGCGCTGTTTTTCTTTTTCGGGATTTTAATTTGGGCCAGGACCAATCATTTGGTACGGCGATTATTGAACATATTCTGTAAATGGAACTCTACTAGTGCTGGTAACAGGTGCGCTGGGATATATGTATGCAGAACGACGTGAAATATTTCATAGAAGACCAAACCACCGCTATCGCCGCGGCTTCCTTCAAGTACACGTTACAAATCTCTTTGGGTGGGACGTGTCATTCCCAACAAGCCTTCGAATACCCGATTCATGAGTGTCACCAGTTGAAAAGGGTAATCCACAAGCATCCCTTCAATATTCCTCAAATGAGCCCGAATATCCTGGAGTTCCTTTAGGAATTGTTCGTTCTGCCTATCTCGCTGTCCATTTCCTGGTGCCGGTTCTTCCGCTCGATTAATCAATGCCTGAGCTTGTGGAGAGCTGTAGCCGCTGGAATCGAGCGCAAGACGCGGCCTAATCTCGCTTGTCAGCGGCGGGTCCCGCCTCCCTGCATTAGCTAGCTTTTCGGATTCGGCATACCAATGAGTCATACGATCTCGAAGCTCAAGACATTCAACTTCCAAGTCCTTGAGCTCGGAATCCTCGCGAGTTTGCTCCATTTCGTCGATGAGGTCGGCCAACTCCTTCTGGTGCTTCTCCATCTGTTTTACGATATCACGATAGAGTTCCTGCCCCGCAGCAGTTTCAGCCAACTCCTTGTGCTCGTCGACAATCTCGCGCTGTATCAACAGGGAGGTCGCGTCTTTGCTGATGAGATGAGTGAGAATCTCGTTGACGGACTGAGGAGTACGGTCATGTTTGAAAATCTTGCCACCACTGTCAAGAATGGATTTGAACAGCTGTGGCTTGCTCTCTAGCTCGGCAAATCGCGCTTCTGCAATGGCCGCCTCCTCCTGGTCCCATCGCGTCGTGACGATGGCAACATTCTTGAATGCATCGTCACCACAGAGCTTCTGGAACATGGTAAAATTGCGTCTGGCGGCGCCGCCCATCCTGACGTCGGAGATACGATGAAAGTATAGGATCCCACTTAGGGATCTGTGTTCTTGTTGTCTGGAGCGTTCACAGGGTTAGACGATAATCGTTTCCATGGAATACTAAAAACTTACTCTTTGACCAGAAAATCAGCAATGATCGTCAGGATATCGATGTCACTCTTGCTCGTATCATCGAAACCTGGAACATCGATGAGGGCAACATCTTTGTCCCCAAAGGCGAAGCGATGGCACTGTACATGCTGTGTGCAAGATTCTAAACCTTCTCCGACAACGAAGTGTGATCCGCCAGCAAGATTGGCAAACTAGTAGAGCACCGAAAATCTAGTAAGCTACTAGTAACCGGGCAACAACTACGAAACTAACCGTCGTCTTTCCTGTTCCTGTCCCACCCATTAGTCTGTGAAATCACAGAAATATGAATTGTATTCTTGCGATGGCACAAAGAAATGAAGCATACATGATGGAAACTTGGGGACGATGTGCTGCCATGGGCGATTCAGATATTACCATTATTGAGGGATGATCGAAAGCCTCATACTGCGACGACGATATACTTATATGTCAACAGAAAATTTTTGCAGAAAAGAGTAAGTTCAATAGTTTGTCTGTCAGGCCCCTTCCCTCAGATCAGTACTATGTTTGCCTCATCCAAAATGCGTGTTTATCCTCGCGTACAGCATTGTTGCTATTTCGTATATACTTCAAGGGAGGGAAGGAAATTTATCATACGGCCTTGAAACTCATCCGGATTGACAGAATGCTCACGCCTGAACATTCTCCACAAATTTGGCAGGGCCAAGGCAGGGTACTCAATGTTTTCGATCGGTTTAAACGAGATGGTGAGGCTTGCAAGCACTCATTTCCTGTAGGATTTCTGCCTTTAGATGTTCTAGAGTGTTATCGATCTCCGCGTATTTAGTTGCATACATGGAGTCTGTCAGTAGTCCAAGTCGACTGTCAACTACGATTGGACGTCCCAGCCGGCAACGAGAAAATTATTGAATTTCTTTGAAGCTATTTCCGCGAAGTTTTCGAATTAATCAGCGTCCGGTCTACACGCGTTGCAGGTCTATAGAATATAAGGTCTGTACTCAGTCCTAGTTCGAGGAACAACCGCAACCCAAGCCCGCTCTCAATAATGGATGCCCGTCCTATAGACTCGAATTCTGATGATAGCATAGTCATTGCGTGAGTGTTCCGCCCTCTTTGTGTCCTTCCGCCTCATTTCTCAACTGCTCTCCGTACACCACAGTATCATGGGAAGTACTGGGACAGGAAAATCTTCCGTAAGATCGTCGCTGCATACTGTGTTCCGCTTCCACTGATCTCTACCTCCCCCGCTCTAGTTCATCAATCTCCTAACAGGGAATAGCAAGGCCGTGGTTGGTCATAACCTCGAGTCCGAGACTGAAGAAATCCTGCGCGTCGAGTTCACTGATCCCAGCAGTGGGCGCAAGGTGGTCATCTTTGACACACCAGGCTTCGATGATTCCAAGGTTTCGGATGATACAGATATCTTGAAAAGGATTACAAAATTCTTGCTCGAAGAGTAAGTTCATTATTTGAATCCAGTGCTTTACTGGCGATTGACTGCTTTTGCCAGGTATGACGAGAACCGAAAGCTAAACGGTCTTGTGTACGTTCAGAGGATTTCCGATACGAGGTTCAGTGGCCAGAGCAAGAGGAATCTAAGGATCTTCAAAGAACTCTGCGGCACTGGTACCTACAAGAATATGGTGGTCTTGACGACGTTCTGGGATAAAGTCAGCCAACAAGAAGGCGACAAGCGAGAGTTGGAACTCAGATCCAATTATTTTGAACCTCTTGTTGAGGGAGGCGCGACCTTCATGCGACACACCAATAGTTTGGTCAGCGCTCAGAGAGTAGTTGAGCACATTTCCACTTTGGTGCCCACAAACGTCCAAATTACGAAGGAGATCCGTGAGGAAGGAAAAACACTTGAGGAGACTGCTGCTGGATCTGTGCGCCGGGAAGAGGTGGACCGCCTCATTGCCCAGCACCGGGAAGAAGTAGCAGGGATCCAAGCAGAGATGAATGCCTTGAAGAGCACTAACGAAGAAATGAGGCGAGAGTTAGCTCAGGACAAAGCTGAAATGCAGAAGAAACTAGCGACCTGGGAAGAGGAGAGAGCGAAACTGGCGAGGGGTTTGGAAGAGGCTCGCCGAGGGCAGGAACGGAGCAACAGCGTCGAGCAAAGGGAGCTGATACAAGCACGAATAGCGCAGAAGGATGCTGAAGAGAAGTTAAGGCAGGCCAAAAGCAAAAGTTGGAAAACAGTCGGACAGGAGTTTGCAGATGACTTGCCGTTCCTTCCCAACGCGATAGGCAAGCCTATGTTCGGGATTGTCGGCCGTGGAGTAGATATAATCGCTGCAGACAGGAAAAAACGGAGGGAGGCTAAGGATACGTAGTCGGTTGAGGATGACATATTTACCTATTTATGTTCATGTTTTCAGACGTACGCAGTGAGAAAAACGATATCATGAAAGTCTAACCCAAAGCCACGGCGCAAGGGCTGTAGACATGAAATTATCTCGTCTTCCAAGATCCAAGAGACTATAGACTTAGCATCTATAAGCGTCAAGGTGATATTAACGGCCTTGGAGAACATCCGCGCGAAGATAGGCCACAAAGAAGTACAGTGACGACTTAACGACGACGATAACGGACTCTTTCATCGATCGATGAGGACTTACATAGCTGTTGATGTTGAAACTCAGACGAGATGTGCATAGCACATATAGTATACTAGCCTCTATAAAAAGTATACTGTGAGTCACATGTTCTCTTGAGTACAATAATTTGCATAGTCCAAGAAACCCGGCTAAAGCAAAAATTAGCAAACGTTCGATTCAAATGGAGAGCTTCGAGATTCATCAAAGGGCAAGTCGGAAAGTCGGAGTACCTGCCTAGCGGTTATTGTGGCAGTTCATGATCATAAGACAGTCAAAAAAGCAGTGGCTCAAGGCTCTCAACCAGCGTGAAAAGGAAAATCAGTTCAACGTGCAATGTAGATTGAGTGCAGAATGTCAGTTAGGATCTAAGGATATGGGTGAGCGCAGCCCATGGATCCTCGAAGCTCCGTCGGAGGTGGAACGGACCGATCACCAACACCTTAACACCTTTCCACGCCCCTAAACGCGACTGGCAAGTATAAGTATTTAAAGTATCGATGGACGCGAATATTAGACACCTCGTCTCAGTTCTCTTCCATCCATGTCTTCTTCTTTTAACTTTGCAACAGCTTTTGGCTGGCACTCAGTCGCAGCAGCAGCAGTGTTCGCTGTTCTCTACTCGCCTCTCGTGAGCCACTTTTACTTATTGGATCTCTGCAAACTCTTATACTAAAGATTTCTCGATAAAGGCTGCATCCTTTCTGTACTATATGATCCGAGAACGTCGAAGAGTCTTATCTTCCCTCACGCTGTTTTGTATCAGTAAGTTTCCCATCTTTTTTTCTTCTTTCGGTGCCTTTCGCGGTGCCTTTCGATACTAACGATGATCTTCAGTTCGAGTAGCCGCGTTTGTAATGCGTGCTATTTCAACTGGGATTCCAAGCGCTGGAGAGAATGAAAGTTTGTTCATCGCGACAGAAGTTTTTTTTTCTATCGGTTTCTTTGGTTTGCTTTATTCCGCGTATAGTCTTGTCATGGACAGGTAAGAGCTAGATCCACAGTGTTCTTATAACTGATTAAATCCTGCTCGTCAATAGACTTGACTTTTGCGATAACCCCATCCTTCCTGTCCCGATCCTCGGCAACATCCTCCATCTACTTCGAAAGCGTCGTTTATTCCGTCTCACGCTGCTCATCCCGATGGCATTAGGTATCGCTGGAATCAATGAGACATCATCCAACCCAGATAGCTCCACTGGAACTACATTACGCAAAGCCAGCACCATAGTGTTTTTGGTGCTCACGACTATCCCAGTTTTACAAACGGTGGTTTTAATTAAAGCTGAGCGCGAAGGTGTGTTTACTTATATCCCTCCACATTCACATCTAACAATCCAACTTATTCTCGGTTTTTAGGTGGAGACACGTTGAAAAACACCTCATCCTCCTTTGGTGCAACTCACGCTTCCATCCTATACGGAATCATCTCCCTCCTCCTCCTCATTCGTGAAATCTTCACCGTAGCCACTATAAGCAACATTTCTGAAGCGAATAACGAGCATTTCTGGTACCCCCTTGTTGCTCTACCGGAATTTCTTTGTGTTATTATCTTTGCTATTCCTGGTGTTATTCCATCGAAAGAAGCACAGGAGGAGAAGGGCATACCGATGTGTCAGAATGGGAGTGTTCCAGCGCGATAGAGGGACGATGACGAAACAAAACGAGCAAAATTTATTTTATATACTTACCTTACTCTCTCCACCGGTAGTAATACTCGAGGGTTCTTCTAGTGATGTATCCTTAGACTTTCCATGTATTCACTTATAGGCATCATTTTCGTCGCAGCTCTAAGAAGATCACGCAAAATAGTATACTGAGCGACCACGGGTGAATCCCTGAAACAGCGGCCACACCCTGCAAGGAAACTGGATTTGCGAGCGACGGAATGGGTACATGAAGTAAAGTACTGATAAATTCGTGGGAGGGAGGGTAATGCGAAAATACGAAACGACTCTAAGAGCTCAAGAGATCAGAATCTAGTAAGTACACACACACTGAGAGTTCGAGAGTTCAGAAAGGGTACCCTCAAGACTCTCTACACAATAAGTACAATATAAAACAAGACAAGGATGATGATGGATGCAGAGCTGAGCACCTGAGTCAGAAAAGGGCAGGCAACCTGCAAGCGTGCGGAGCGTACCTGACTGACTAGAGCCTCACCAACGGAAAGAAGAATGGGTCTGAGGCGCGCGGAACGTACACTGACCTGTTGGTGAGAATGGGAGAGAGAGAAAGAGAAGCTAAAGTCTCTTACAACTTACCTTGCCGATTAGATTTTTGTAAACAACTTTTTGAATCCAATCAACACCGGTAAGCTCCTCCAGTGATGCATCCTTGGACTTTCCATGTATCCGCTTTTCGGTTCCATCTTAGAATCTGAACAGCAATTGTCGCAGAGACGTGATATGCGAAATCACTTTTCGCTGGCGCCTTTGATCGACTGTCACTGGCAACACCAAAGCTACTGGCTCGAGTCTAGCATTTGTCCAGATAATTTGAAGAGTCCAAGAAACCCGGCTAAAGAAAAATTAGCAAACGTTCGATTCAAATGGGGAGAGCCTCGAGACTCAAGAAATTTGGAAAGTTGGAAAGTCGGAGTACTGAGCTCCAGTGTTGCCCATCAGCAAAGCCTAGCAAAGCGGAGATTGTGGCGGTTCATACAGTCAAATAAGCAGTGGCTAAAGGCTCTCAACTAGCGTGAAAAGGTAGATTCATTCAACGTGCTGTGCAGATTGAGCGCAGAATATGGGTGAGCGCAGTCCCGACTCCCATGGCTCCGTCGGAGGTCGAACATTTCCCGACGGTCCGATCAACCGATCTCAACATCTCAACACCTTAACACGCCCCTAGACAGCGACTGGCAAGCTAAGTATTTAAGTATCGATGGACGCGAATATCAGACACCTCGTCTCAATTCTCTTCCATCCATGTCTTCTTCTTTTAACTTTGCAGCAGCTTTTGGCTGGCGCTCGGTCGCAGCAGCAGCAGTATTCGCTGTTCTCTACTCGCCTCTCGTGAGTCACTTTTACTTATTGGATCTCTGCAAACTCGTAGACTAAAGGATTTCTCTCGATAAAGGCTGCATCTTTTTTATACTACATGATTCGAGAACGTCGAAGAGTCTTGTTCTCCCTCACGTTGTTTTGTATCCGTAAGTTTCTCATCATTTTTTCTTCTTTCGGCGCCTTTCGATATCTGACGATGATCTTCAATTCGAGTAGCCGCGTTTGTAATGCGTGCTATTTCAGCTGGGATTCCCAAGCGCTGGAGAGAATGAAGGCCTGTTCATCGCGACAGAAGTTTTTTTCTCTATCGGTTTCTTTGGTTTGCTTTATTCCGCATATAGTCTTGTCATGGACAGGTAAGAGCTAGTAGATCCATTAACAGTGTTCTTCATTACTGATTAAATCCTGTCTGTTAATAGGCTTGACTTTTGCGACAACCCGAACCTTCCTATCCCCATCATCGGCAACATCCTCTATCTAACTCAAAACCGTCGTTTATTCCGTATCGCGCTGCTCATCCCGATGATATTGGGTATCGCTGGAATCAATGAGACATCATCCAACCCAGATAGTTCCACTGGAACTACACTACGCAAAGCCAGCACCATAGTGTTTTTGGTGCTCACGATTATCCAAGTTTTACAAACGGTGGTTTTGATTAAAGCTGAGCGCGAAGGTGTGTTTACTTATATTCCTCCACATTCACATCTAATTCTCGGTTCTAGGTGGAGACACATTGAAAAACACTCATCCTCCTTTGGTGCAACTCACGCTTCCATCTTATACGGAATCATCTCCCTCCTCCTCCTCATCCGTGAAATCTTCACCGTAGCCACCCTAAGCAACATTTCTGAAGCGAATAACGAGCATCTCTGGTACCCCCTTGTTGCTCTACCGGAATTCCTTTGTGTTATTATCTTTGCCATTCCTGGTGTTATCCCATCGAGAGAAGCACAGGAGGAGAAGGGCATACCGATGTATCAGAGGGGGACTGTTCCAGCGCGATAGAGGGATGACGACGAAACGAAACGAGCAAAAATTAATTTATATACTTACCGTACTCTTAATGCTTGAGGGTTTTGTGTCGTTATCATACTTTCCATGTATCCACTTTTTTTTTGTTCCATCTTGGAATTTAAACAGCATTTGTTCAGACACTGGTCTCGTATAGTTACCTACAGTACATTGCATATGTGAATCATCACATGTGAAGTTAAAACGTCCTATTTTGAAAAGATATCCACACCCTATGCTGCGAAAGGTGCTTCATAAAATCATCCGTCGATATCTTCAACGCAGAAATCGACCGTCGGGGGTAATTTGGAGGTAGGTTTATTACGACGCAGGTCCATATTTGACCTTGGCTGTCGATGCGGAAGGTTATTGAGCACTGGGTGGGTAGGGTGTCAGTAGGAAGTAAAAGTAGAAGACTAGACTGCTCACAGATGGGTCCTCTCGAGACGAGTTGAATATCACGTCGAGTTGCTGGACAAGCATAACGAGGCTGTAGACACTGGGGTTTAAAGTGTCTTCCCTCCAGGTCTATAAACGGTGGCATTGCGGCACACGCTTGAGCGACGATCTTCCGTACGCGCTCGTGAAGAACATCGGACTTGGCGTCAAAGGTCTTACGCGTAAGATGAATAAGGTCTTCGAGTGAGCTACATGGAAGCCAGTCAACGCATGGTCGAAGGACAAGACGGTGAATTTAAAAAAACTCACGTTTGTCTGCTAAAAGTCGTTATATCTTCCCCAAGACTTTCAACAGCAGATCCAGACTTGAGCTTGTATGGTATGGAGGGAAAGGTAAATGCATATGCGTCCTCCGGATTACCAGACATTAATTGAATTACTTTGTATCCATTTCGTGTCTGGCCACTTTGTGTTAAGATCGTGTACCAGGAATTTGCGCGGACAGGATCGACGGAGGGGGTAGTGTCGTAGTCTGTTAGTGAGATTGCGTGCTCTACTGGAGCCAGAGGAATAACCCAGCACGCCGAGTCTCCCGCAGAGCGAGCTGTATCTCGGAATTCGGATTCGGAGCGGAGGGCATTGGCTGAGGAAGGAGTGAGAGTGGTCGTCCATCCTCGTTCGGCGTATTTATCCAAAGCACGTTGAAGGCTGAGACTTTCGTGCGGACGACCACGGAGTATAGCAACGGTTTCTTGCTCGGCAAAGGTGGCGAAAGGATAGAGGGCATAAGCGAACATGTAACTGATGACATTCATTACACAGGCTGAGTAGAGGAATATTAGTTGAGACTCAGATAGTATATCTTCTACTCACTTGAATGAAAATCCAAGATTACTTGCATCGTATTATGGACGCAGGTTATTATCTGAATCTTTTTACCGTCAGAAGCTCTAACGAAGCTGTACACGTCCCAAATATTTCGAGAAGAGTACCCATCGCCCATAATCGGTGGTACAGGGACGTGTTGAGCCTGTTCAGACCTTCCTGCTTGAAAAGCGTCCTGGAAGGTCGGTTTCTGCTCTGGCCGAGGCTGGTACTCGTAGGAGATACTTATCAAGAAGCCTGCGAGGAGCATGAACTCTATCCCTTATTTCAATGTTAATACAATATCAAGTACGAAATAAAAAGTACGAACCATTCTCTCACAACATAGAGGTCAAGATCTGAGTCCCAAACTGAAAGATCGAAGAATTGCAATGCTGTAGAGCCAGAAATGAGAGTATCTGTTTTGCGCTGGATTAGACGGAAGATGTTGATTTCCTCTTCGGTAAAGTATGGCAATAGAATATGCTGTATACGATAGGCTTGTCGTTCGAAAGAGCAGACAGCGTAATGCAGCTCCCTGCATGCCAAAGAGTATCGATATCGGTCAATTGGCGAGAGGTTGCGAAGGATGAGATTTTGGGTAGCCAAAGGTCTTGAGAGCGATCGAGTTAGTTTCTCAGATGCTGATAGTGTAGAGAGCTTACAAAGGCCCCGTTCTTTCCTTCTTTACCGTCTGGTTTTCAGCATTCTTGAGTTCTGGCTGCTTTTTTCTCTGCTCGAGTTTGAAAATCCGCCGGAAATTCTCAAACTTTAAGAGGTGCTGGAGACAAAGATGGGTAGTAGCGAAGATGGAGGCGAATGTCCACAGAAGGCGGAGGATGCTATACATGGTTGGCTTGCGGGGACAAGGACCACATGGATGCGCGCACGTGCAAACGCGATCGCGTGCTGATCTCAACGCGTCTAGGCATTCCGGCCGGCTCCTTTGTTTATTAATTGAATAATTCAGCTGGCATTCTTCTCTTCAAAAACCATCATGGTATCGACTCGAGGTTCTCTTTTAGGCAAGCGTTCTCAGTCTGAGAATGATTCGACACTTTGCGACCAGCTTCAGACTCCTGAACCAACCCCAAAACGCTTAAAAACCACTGTCACAGTGCTCGACGGTGACCAAAATAAGGAAAACATTCCTCCTCTCAACTTGACTCCAGTAAATGACGCTCAGGCTTCTCCGCCAACTAGTAGCAGAGCTGCTCGAGCTCTTCGTCGCAATGCTACCGAGCCTTTTATCACTCCTCCCCCCCGCGTTCGAGCTGGTACGTGTCTTTTCTTTCTACCACGTACATTACTGATTATTTCATAGCTCCGAAAAAAAGCGCTTCATTCTCTGCGTCCTTTTCGAATCTCGCGATTGCCACACCGCCTCCTACACCTCTCACTTTACTGCCCTTCCACTGCTCGAGTTCGTGCTCTGTTTCGTGCTACTTGCAACGACATGGTCTCCATGCCAAGTCGCGAAAATGAACGCGATATCATCACGGAATTCCTCATAACTTTCCTGAGTCGCTCTGACGCGATCTCGTTCCCCAGTCTCTACATTTCTGGCTCGCCGGGATGCGGTAAAACCACACTCATAAATTCTATTCTCGACTCCATGGCAAACGAGCTCGGTGAAACCAAAATTATAAACGTCAATTGCATGTCTTTGAACAACATTGACGCGCTTTGGGATCGCTTGATCGACGAGTTTGACGGCGTCTTGCAGAAGAAACGCAAATCGGGAACGAGAAAGGCCAAAGGCCGTGATTCTGTAGAGTCCATGTTGGAAGGAATGTCTGCTCGATGGTTCGTGTCTTCATTATTTTGCTTGCGCATAGCCATTAACTGTCTCTGAAGTGTACTAGTGCTCGACGAAATGGATCATATCGCTTCCAATCCCCAATCGATTTCTTCCCTGTTGAACCTGGCCAAATCCGAGAGACTGTGTGTGGTCGGCATTGCCAATACCCATACTCTAACGAGCTCTCTGTCTTCCTCCTCTCACATCGGCACACTTCATTTCTCACCCTATACCTCTGCACAACTGCTTCAAATCTTGCAATCGCGCTTGGCCACTCTTTCGAGTCCAGGACAAGCTAGCATCCCAGACGCAGACATGAAACAGTTTTTGCCTGTCGCCGCTATGACTCTTCTGACCAAGAAAGTAGCAGCATTGACCGGAGATGTTAGAACTCTATTCGAGGTTTTACGAGGCGCGATCGACATGGCTGTTTCCTCAGCTTCGGCTGCCACTACTTCAAAAGTAGACGACGAAAGTTTCTTCGCCAATGCGGGACCTGTATGTTCAGTAACTCCAGCACATGTGCTCGCTGCGCTGAAGAGCTCCACTTCATCGAACCGGGGTGCATCTTTCACTCCACACGCACCAGCGACTTCAAACAGTGGAATCGTATCCAAGGTTGCTGAACTCGGTCTCCAAGCTCGACTTGTCCTTCTCTCCATTCTGGCTGCGACCAAGAGAGTCGAAGCTGGTTTAACCATAGAACTTCGGAACTCGTCCTCTTCGTCGTCTATCACGCCAGAATCCTCCTCTGCCAGTATCGACGGTGCCCATCTCCATACATACTACTCCCACATCCTCCGACGCGGCGGGGACAGTCTCTCAACTCCCGTTTCTCGGAGTGAGTTCTCGGACTTGCTAGGATTGTTGGAAGGTGTTGGTCTATTGGCTCTGAGCTCTTCTCAGACATCCCCGAAGAAGAAGAAAATGCGGTTTGGACGTTCGGCTTCTTTTGGTGCTGGACTCGGTGCTGGAGGTCGGAGTAGTGGCGGGATGTCGGAGGATGTACGGCTTGCGTCGGGTGTTTGGGCGGACGAAGTACTGAGAGGGCTTGGTGTTACTGCTTCGTCATCTTTAGATGCGGATGTCAACTGTGTTAGGGACGTCAAGGAGGAAGAGCTCTGTGCGATTTGGATGAGGGAAAATGTGGCTTTGCGTAAAGAATTGAAGGCGATTGAGGCGAAGAGGAATGCTCGTAGTAAGGAGGGGATGTTCGTGGATGCGTCGTTGGATGAATGAAGAAGACTTGGGGTTGTCCGCTTTTTTGGTTATCTTGGTTGCGATATGCTTTATCATTATGCTTACTACTATGCTTCGATGCGTACATGGGATATTCTTTATGCACAATATATTCTTCCATTGCTCAATCGGGTTCACGTTTAGAAGATTTTATAACTGGTAGTACATAGTACATGGTGTTCATTTACAGTAAATGCCTTTGAACAATTACAGCCCTAGATCGCACAACGAATCGTCCAGCCGCTCGAAGTGGCTCGAACGCTGGATGTACTTCTACATCACGACGAGTAACACACTCCTCCTCAACATCATAAGGATCCGTTTCCAGCACCAAAGTGACCATTTCCAAACCCGAATATCCGCACAATGCCTCTACAAGCCGGGCCCACAAATCAGAATGCTGTCCCATGTCAACCAGCAGATACGGCGAGCTAATATCGAAGGTTATGAATCGTACCGAAGAGCGGTTCCAGTCGATATCAAAAAACATGGTTTTTAATGCTGAAAGATAATCTGCAAGTTGATGCGGCGAGACCGGCAGTTTAAAGAGGATATCGCGCAAAACTACCATTCTGGAGTTAAACGGAGGATAACGGCCTGATCATATATCATGAGTTGAGCATAGTTGGAACTGAACATGCAAAGAAGCGTACCATCAGAAAGGTCGAAAACTTCGAAAATGTCGAGGGTTTTTAGCGTAGCTTCATTGGCATCGGCAAGTTGAAGTATAGCGGGAACATGAAATTTGGCTGTACGGGCGACTAGCCGATGGAGATTGAGCAGTATAGGATGTAGGTGCTCGAGCAGGAATGGTGAGTGTAGTTCCGGCTCCGTACTCATCATATAGGCTAAAGATCGGATTGCCGAAAAGGAAGGGAGTGGTGCCTCAGGTATATCAAGAGACCTTTCGTTATAGCAGTCTAATGATAGAGACAACTCTTCCAGTTCAAGTTCTCCAGGTATGAGTTGAAAGCACTGCACAAGTTGTTCAAAAGTCACTTTTGTTAATACCAGCTTCTTCAACAGAGGGAATGTCCGCAAAGGCATCTGCTGAAGAAACGACGATGCCAAAGGACCCGAAGAGTGTGAAAGATCGAAGTTGAGTGCAGTGAGGGAGAGCTGCATACATGGCTGTGGGTTCTTCACTTCGGGATAGCGTATCTGAGATGTTTGAAAAGTAAGCCACGACCGGGATCGGCTGATATGAAGGAGGGAAATGAAGGCTTGTTGAAGTAAACAAAAAGAGAAGCCATAAGGCCTGGATGTGGTAGTGCAACATCGATCGTGGCAAGGGCAGAACAGAATCGGCTGAGCAATGTGTGTCCAAGATCGACAGACAAGGGTGCATCTTTCAAGATCTTTTGGAGAACCTGAAAGGAATTCTATGATATGACGAACGATGTCATCCGGAAGCCATAACGGATTTGGTCTCGTCTTCCGGAGGATTTGGAATGTTTTTCCTGTGAGGCAAAGTTGACAGAGACTGCATTCAAGTGAGATACTAATCACCTTTTGAGAGTCTCAGTACGGATCGACATGGATGTATGATTTAAAAAGATGATTGACGCCGAGCAAGCGGTTTATAAGCGCTTGCCCTCAAAGGCGCGTTATTTGCGAAATCGGATTCAAGAAATCGTAGCACACCTCGAAATATCAGGAACATGCGTGTTGCTATATGCTGTTATTTAGTCGCCAAGAATCCTCAAATCACTTCAGGTTTTTTCGAGATGGCCTTGGGATAGCTTCCGTTTTTACAAACAGTCTTCGGAAACGTCTACTCCCTTTAAGTATATGATCCCAAAGTACCCTAACCTCGCTTTTCTTCTACTCGACACAATCAACAGAGTTTACAAACCACTGAGCATTAAGTCCCGCAATGGTCGTATCCGCCCAAGTGTCAACGAATGCACCAACAGCAGCGGGGGTCTCCCCGTCTACAGCAATGACGGACGTCAAATCATAGGTTCCATCGCCGTTGGCAACCAATGTGTTTACATCCTGCATAGATTTTTTAGTTCTTCATCAACGAAGCCAATGTGCAGCAGATGCTTACAGTCAGGATGTGGTCTTCGTACTCCTCGCCAACAGTATGTCCGACAGCTGAACAGAATAGCGTCAGGACTGAGAAGGAAGAGAAAACCCGAAAGGAAGGTGTACCGTAGTTAATATCAACATCGAGAACATCCAGACTAGCATCAGGAGTAGGAGTCACGACGAAGGAGCAAGTGGTACTGTTGCTGTCGCGCTTCATGAGACCAGAAGGATTGGCTGCAGCAAAGGTAGCAGCAGCGAAGAGGGCGACGAGGGTGTTTGAGAAGAACATTTTAGTCAAATGCCTGTTATGATCTCCTGAAAAACTGGGTATCCTTTTATACTTTATACCGGGCCCAGGGTGTTACACGTATCATAACATAAATTGTAGCGTTGTGGACATTTTGCTGAGACGGACATAGCCAACCTACCCGAGTCAAGAAAAATAAGAGAATGAATGCCAGGGGTACGTATTAGTATTGTCAGGATCGAGCTGCCAAGTGACTCACAATAACATGAGAGCAACGCAGAATTGATAGAGATATAGCAGGTACGCGCCGTTTGAAGTTCAATTCTCCGCTCTCTCCGTCCACTTGAGGTACATCACTGCTTGCAATTGTCAAAGAAATTTCTCCTACAAGCTATGAGAAGACGGCAAGGTGTGCGGTAGAAATACTAAAGCAGTAAGCAAGTATATTGATCAACTTGACCGCATGAACACATCCTAAATCCTAAACGGTTGGACCTAGAGCCGACATCTGTATTCAAAAGTTCTTCACAACCAACGGCGGACACGTCCAAGACGCGCCCAAGGTCACTTGGCGTTTCTATCCGCGTGGTCCCAGCCTGACTGGCCGTGTACTTATTATAATAGACTTGTTCCTTGCCGGAAGTTGGAACCGTGAAGCTGGGATCAGCGAGTTGAAGGAGGAAGAGGAGAAGTATTAAATGGCTTGGTCCCTGACAGGAGCGCCGGTATCGGGACATAAACGACGCAGCACGAGTCGCTGTCCCCAGGCCAGTTTACCCAGAAAACCCCGAGCTCACGATGAGTCGATGACCTCGGTAGAACTTTCACCAAGAGTCCTCAGCCGTCCTAGCTACGAGTACTGAGTAAAATACCCACACAACGTTGAAATATCTATTGAATGCGGTTTCCATCTCAGTTTCAGCTCAGGTTTGAAGTCAGAGGATGTTCAAGTCAAGTGCAAAGGTTGAAGCTGTGTTATGCGAGGCTGCGAGACCTCTCAGAAATGCTTAACGCGATGTTGATCAAATAGTAGCCACTCACGAAGAATAAGGCGCCGAGGAGCATCAGAGCAAAGTGCACTCCAAAGCGCTGTAGGAACGAAGGGTGTTCCGAATTCGGAACAAGGAAGCAAGCGCACAGGCGCTTGATTAAAAATAAGGTTGTACGCAATCTCAACTTGTCAGGCTCCTAAGCGATGATCATTCGGCCGCGTCTCAAAATAGCGCTATATGACGCCTAACGACCCACTCACACTGGTAAGCTTTCGCTTTCGCTATAGAGAGATTCCGTCGAGCGCGCGCGTCGTTGTGGCTGAATCGAATGGTCCCGAGACCCACGTGAGGTACTAGAGTTCTTTGCTGTTCTTTGTTCTCTGTAAAGTGAAAGCTGACCGTGACATTCTCAGATCTCTCTTTATTTCCACTTCATCGACTACACTGGACATCTCTAATGAAACCCCAGTATGTTATCGCTGCTGTTATGGACATCTTTCGAAACACTGAACAGTGTGGCGCAGACTGTATCCTGATATCAAGAATTTGCAGTTCAATGGCCATGATAAGTCTACGTTGAAGGTATGTGCATTACGGAATGTGCTAATAGCTCGAAGAATCCTAAATCACCTCGAACGAAGAGCCAACAAACTCGGGACTGGGAGAGGATGCGTCTCCTAATCCTCGGTTTATCCCAAATGAACAGAACGAGTACTTTAGAGTGAACGCAGCACAGAATCAAACAAGAAGTAGATGAAGTTATCCATTCTCCTAAGCAACACCGCCGGTCTACCAACACATCGACTTCTCCATCTCAGCGTCGCTCGGGTCCCCGTCAATCGGAGCCCAATATAGCAGCCCAAATGCAGTCATTAAGCCTGAACATCGAAAAGGCCACTCCTACAAAGCCACAGAGGAAGGCCCGGAACTCGGAGCCACCGAGGACCGGCTCTTTCGGTAGGCTTTTCCAACTATATTATTCAGTTGCCACTGATATTGTATGCAGCGTCTCCAAAATCTGAGTCCAATCGGGAACAGCAGTCTTTTTCTAGTAAACCACAATCTCCAATAAGCAGGAGACCGCGGCGCTCCAACTCTAACGAGAAGAATGTCTTTGAGTTGCTGAATGAGCATAATTCCTGGGACTACAGCAGCCGCAATCTAGACACCTCTCTCAAATACTCAAGCTTTGAGTTGAAGCCCCATCAAGCCCATGCTCGAGACTGGATGGCAGCACAAGAAGATGCGGAGATGGGTGGTCTTCTTGCGGACGAGATGGGGTGAGTAACTCTAGCTCTTCAACTTCTGTATTTCACTATCTCTCAGTCTAGGGAAAACTATACAAATGATAGTTTGCATTATAGATCATCGACTCAAAATGCAGGTGGAAGGGAAAGCTGTAGGCCCTACTCTGTAAGTTGCACCGATTGGAAGTGCCTTTGCAGATTCTGATTGGTACTACAGTATCGTTGGCCCAAAATCAATCATATTGCAGTGGGAGGACGAAATTCAGCGGATGATCTATCCTTCTAGGCGATTGAAAGTCATTATATATCACGGTTCTCGCCGATCTCAAAGATTTCGTGAGAGTTCACAGTATCTTTGACGAATCGTTGACGCTAACATGATTCCCGTATCAAAGCATCCTCCATCTTATTTGGCGCAGACATCGTCATCACGACCTATGGAACCCTGAGCAGTGATTGGGCAAACAATGAAGGCAAGTCCGATCCCTGTCTCCTTCGATATCGACCTTGAACTTAAAATCTTTCAGCTAACAAGAGCCCTCGTGGCCTTTTTGAAATCCCTTGGCTTCGAGTTGTACTGGGTATGCTATCTATGATTTTCTTCTACCTGTACTCATTGTTAATTTTTAGATGAGGCACACGAAATCCGGAATCCAGATACGAAGAAAGCAAAAGCCAGTTTCGCTGTATCGGCACCTTACAAATGGTGTCTAACGGGTACTCCGTTGTAAGTCAGATTAATCATTCTCGAGCCGTATTTCGTTTATTTTAGCCCTCTATTCTTAGGCAAAATACGATTATGGATTTACATTCGGTTTTTCGTTTTGTCGGAATTGAGGACTTTTCGGACAAACAATGGTATCAAAGAGAGATTGAACGACCTATCATGAAAGGCTCTCGAGATGAAGCAGAACATGCCCAAAGGCTGCTAAAGGCAAGTTCTCGTGGTTGCCTGTTCTGCTTTCTTTGACTTTATATATTCCGCCAGCCTGCGCTTCAGAAGATAATGTTGCGACGGCTCAAAACTGATTTGGTAAACGGCCGTCCAATCCTTCTACTTCCAGATATTTCCATCAAGGACGTCAACGTTGAACTCTCAGAGCTAGAACGCAAATTCTACGACCTGCTTGAGCAAAGGATGCATGAGATCCTGGCTGACCTGTCGCGCAAGGTCGGTAGCAAAAGCATCACCTTCTTTAGTACTGCATTTGTGCTCCTTCTGCGTTTGCGTCAGGGTAAGTCTAATTCTTAGCTCCCTCCGAGTCGTGAACAGTGCTTTCTGACAACCTTGTTTGAAGCTTGCCTACACCCTAGTCTATTGGTCAGCAACTCCCAGCAGGTTGAGGACGAGGATGAGAAAGATGAAGATGACACTGAAGATGAAAGCATGTATCTCAAGAAAGCAGTGCAATCTTACTTGGCCACTTGTATCCTATGTGGAAAATCGTGAGTTAGAAACGCATATTTACTATTCACACTGAGCCTAATTCTTCTCTAGAAACCAGTCAGAAGCGCACAGGAGGTCCTGTACAGCTTTATGCAGGGCTGGAGACATGTCTTGACAAACGACAGCCTCTACGAAGATCACCTTCATGCTTGATCTATTGCATGAAATCAAGGCCAGGCCTGGAAACGAGAAAACCATTGTATTCTCGACCTTCACCTCTATGCTGAATATTATCGAGCACTTCATGCAGGAGAATGGCATTAAATTTGTTCGCCGTGAGTCTAGATTTTCACAGATCGATACCTTTCCAGATCGTTGGCCTTGATTCGTAGTGGATGGAACGATGAGCCTTGAAAGCCGGAAAGATGCTTTAAACAACATCCAAAGTAAACCTCCGTTACTGTAATTCTGGTATCATTGAAGGCTGGAGGAACAGGTACGGATGTGATGAATGACTCTTCACGACTATGACCTGATGTCTACCTAGGACTGAACCTCACCTCATGTAACAACGTTATTTTGTTCGATCTCTGGTGGAATCCAGCTGTGGAGGAGCAAGCTTTCGGTCGTGCTCATCGGATGGGACAGAACAAGAAAGTCCACATTTACAGGCTCATTGTATCCAACAGCGTCGAGGAGCGAATTGTAGAAGTAAGCGATGTTTCCTAGTTTCTTGAATCTCAGGCTGACAACATTTCTTCTGCGCTAGCTTCAGGATAGGAAGAAGAAACTTGCGACGGAAACGTTGGACCGGAGCAAGATGGGAGAGAGGGAGTTATCGAAAGACCAACAGATACTCCATCTATTGCACTATCGATGACCGTGATAGTTGTAAAACAGAAATATATCAATTTCTGCGATCTCATGCTGGCTGAGAGACGTCTATACCGAAGCGAAAGTCTACAAAAGTAAGTATGTACAATCTAGCTATCTATACGATGAGAAACTACAACAGATGAAAGGAGAGTGAGCGGAACCAAAAATCCCAAGAGAAATGAGTGACTATGAAACAGGTAGACCATGCATGGGACTATGCAGATCCAAACTACAGAACCCGATACAGAATAGATATGCAAGCACGCATGTGTACAAACAGTGAAGATAGAAGCAGGTTTCTGTTTCGAGCTTTTAATGAACGACTACACCCCCGGGTGGATGTATGACATTGATTCTCGATCCGTGCTCATCACGCGTGCGTACTCCAGAAGCAGTCTGCAACGATTACTCAGGACCGAGAATGGTGAAGATAGGAATAGCGGAAAGCTGACCTGAAATTATACGCCACAAGATCCTCATGACGCCAAAAGTTTAAGCTCCAGTCTCGACCTTGAGCACCAATCTTCTTCCCCAAGTCGTCGTGTCCAGATTCACCGTTGAGGTCGCCTCGGAAGAAGCTGAAAGCGTCCCACAGATCTGATAAATCGACCTGAACAGGAACGTAATGAACCCATGGTTGAATTCGGTCGGTGAACCTATAGATGCAGGGGAGTATGAGCGCAATTCGTATCGAGCAAAGGAATGAAATGCGTACCATTCGGGGTAGATAGTCGCCTTGAATATACACGATGAAGTAGTAATGAGGCGCTTGAATCGAGAAGACCAGGCGTTCCCGTCAACGTCCAAGATGTATTTGAAGTTTCCGGCTTGGATGACACTGACGCCTTTTTTCCACTCGAACATACTCTGAAGCTTTTCACAAGTCCCGTCTTCCTCGAGACAGTTTGTTGGTTTCTTGGAGAAACCGACATCCAGCATCGCAGGGGCCCATCGCGCTTTGCTAACAACTACGCCGTCACCGACACGTTCACCCTTCTTAGCGCCGAGTCCAAGAATTCTCAAGCTCGAGTACAAGTTGTTCTGAGCCCACTCCACCATCCCAAATCGGTGAGAGAGACGCCATTGGAACTCATCCGAGTGGTAGATACCGGTGTTCCCGCCTCGCCAGTGTAGCCGCTCGTCGATCTTGTCTTCCCAAGCAGGGTCAGCGGCGCGGTCAACATCGGGCACCCAGTTCAGAGGAATAGCGGCGGTGATGTCGTGGTGGAGCATCGTGGGACTGTAGCTGAAGATGGGTACTATGGTGGTCTGAGGGACTTGACCTTGTTTGTAGTATCGGACGAACTGGCCATGTTGGCGAAGTAGGTGGGGATGTTGGCAGGGATCCATGGTTGCACGATGGTCGTGAATGAATAAACGGGTATGGGAGGGGGACATAGGATCTGAACCAGGTCGAAGATGTGCAGGATAAGGAGCGTCAAAGTCGATAGGGGTGGTCCAGGCAGGAGAAACGGGATCACAAGACGAGAGCCATCCATGGCGCTTCCAAGGTCGAGGAGGGAGCATTGAGAATGCTGCCAAGAAAGAGCGTTAGGTAGACCTTGCCACATATACATCTAAAGACTTACTCTTTCCTTCCTTCGCATACGCAACGGCTTGATTCCACAACTCCCAATCTGTGGACATGTATGGATTGTCGTTGGGGTTAAAGGTGGCACGGAAGGGCGGTATGTGCTGCTCTAGGTTAGCTTCCCTGAGCATGTTTATGATCATTTGTCCGCCCTCGGTCATGTCGTGATCAGTCGTTGCGTTGTGCGGCAAATGGTGAGCCAAAAGATGAATAGGATCCTCAGCATCGAGCTTTCCAATCGTGTATTTGTCCATATGATCTTGCCAGATATCATCCATGAATTCAACAGCTTGAAGATCCCGAGGTTCGATACCCCAAAATGCTTCGAGGTCTCGATGAATCTGGTCATATTCATCAGGAAGCTGGATATTGTTTTCTTGGACATATCGCCACCTTCAGAACCAAAATACGTCAAATAAGGACCTGATTCCGAAGAATGGACTTACCATTTATCAAATCCTAGTGGCGGGTTTCGACCATACCGTTTTTTGTATTCGACGACAGCTTCATGCAAGTTACGACTTGCTTTCTTCAGCTTGGCCTGCCAAGCAGCTTCGCCCCTCTCAATCAAGTCGTAGATGGGATGTTGGCCTTCAGGGTTGACTTCGAGCAGACCGTTCCTGTTATAGCGATGTGCCCTAACAGCCTGTTTATAATCGTCCCAGTTAACCTTCTTGAAACCGTGAGCCTCGTTGTGGCTTTTGACTCTGCGAGAACCCCCTTGGTCTGCATCTGTTCCCTGAGGCGATTGAACCCAAGCAGTACTAGTGCGAACGACTGTGATGGGTTCGATAAAGGTTTTGAAGGTGATATTTGTAGTGTGGCCTCCATTCATGACATTTCGAATGTAGTTTGCAGAGAGAATGATGAGACACAAAGCTGTAATGAGTACAAACTGTCGGCGGGTTGACCTGCCTGGGACACCAGGTGTACGAAGTGCAAGCATTGAAGCAAAACAAGAGTTCGTCGACAATGAAGGCGACGGAGAGAAAGAATGCGCTATCTTGAACGGAAAGGAGCTGACCTTTTGAATGTTCATAATTAGGGGACGTCGACTCGATCGTCATGCTTACGGACAGCGAAGATGTTCAGAAATGTCAGCGAATAGCGGATAGGCTTCGATTGTGACTTGAAACTTGCCACAATGCCGAGTTGCGTCTTCTCCATTTCCGAGTGCAGACCTAGAAGGTTTTCGGAGAAAACCTGGTACGAGTGCATAGTGACTGGAAGTATCTGTCTGACAGGAATGGTTGAACGCACATTTTTGGGGGAAAACAGGCCATAGTTACTACCGAACATGAATGATTCGCCGATTGAAAAGCTAAACTCGATGGAAGCCTCGGATAAGGTTTACTTTTGAATTTTAAATTTTGAGGAGTGCCGAATTTCTTTTTTAAAAACTTTATTTAACCTAGTTTATTCGCCGTTGGTGCGTAAGCATATGGTAGCGAGCTCCATGTACAACTACCGTACGTGTCCGTACTATATCTGCTCTTCCAACAACGCGAGGCTCCCAATAATGGCCATGGGAAGCCTCGACATTGCTCTCGTAACCACGGCTGTTCGAAATCAAAATATTCTCGACACTCTGCATTTTGAAAGATAAAGCACGATAGCAGACTTGGCACCAGAGGTTCGTCCAGGAGCCGAAACAACATCGAAATAGCGCATTCATCGTTGTGAATCTGACATGACAAAGTCCACTAGTAATCCCTTCGCCGCATGAGTACGGTATAACGACATTTATCTCGAAAACGCGGAACGCACCGGAATCCTTCCTACACAGAAGCCTTCATATCCACCAACTTTCCCAAGAAAATGCAAGCCGAGGTCGGTCCTAAATCTCCCAAGGGCGACTAGAGCATCCACCAAAAAGCCTAGTGTCTTCTCGCCGGATCCCAGAGGCTAGCAGTTCGCTGTAAAACATATGGCAGATCTGGGGCTGTCAGAAACACCACCATCTGCATATGTGCATCCCAATAATGCGCTTTTCATCGGAGAGCCATTTGCCTAGACCGATCTTCATGATCCATTGGTTCAGCAAAGCGAGCTATGCTGGCATGCATCAGAGCCACAACACTAGAGCCATGAGCGACATTATATGTCTTTGCAGAAAATCTTCTGTCATATTTTAGCTTGACAAATCCCATGAGCAAGGAAGAGCTGGAAAGAATAGATAAGCTGATATGTTTTACAGATCGCAGTTACCAAACACTCACTTTCTCCAAAAGGTTTAGGTGACATCTTGAGATGAGCGTTGAACGTTGCGTTGGGCCTCCTCGGGCCTCCTCGGAAATCTCGACCTGAATTCTTCCTGTCCAGCCTAATAGGCCTAATAATGCGGAATGTTCATCATTGTTTTGCAAGAGAGATAATTGAGGCGAAGATCATCGGAGGGAGAAAGAGACAAAGGCCTATGTAAGGTTAGGGTAAATACTGCTGGCGGCTAATTGCGCGCTAAACGCTCCAACTTGAACGTTCCTCTAGGCACTTGAAGAACTAAAGTTCGTGCAGGTATGGCACTAGTTTTTGATCAAAAGGTGCCGCTCCGCAAGATTCATTCGGTCTGTCCAGGGCGAAATTCACTGCGTGGCAAAGGTGAGGCAGAGAAAAAAACCAACAGAACGATCTATGCTTCCTTTGAACACGACTTCACCTAAATCGGAATAGGACCTCACACGACGTGAATTCACATCGGAGCTGGTTCAACTCTCCTTGAATCTCCTTGGTGGGTCTCAAGTACTCGGCTCAATTTGGATGGAACGCGATATTCAAGGTATGAGGAAAGACGGGCGAAGGATTTAGATATTTATATACCGATACGGCGTGTCTTCAATGTGTATGAACCAGTCATTACTTGTTCCTTTCTGTATACGCACTAACTCATCTTTCCAGTTCTTCCATACACCCGATGTGTTGAGGAGTTTCGCAGCGTTCTCCACTTCCGCTAGTCCATATAAGACTCAAACATGGTGGCGTCTCCTCGAACTCCCGAGTCCTCGAAAAGTTTCGAACGGCCTTCGGTGTAAGCACGCGTTGGTATGGAAGTATTCGAGGTACCCGTCCTGGGCAAGCAGAAATTCTGAATCTACTAATTGGAACGGAGCGCTTGTAACGTTTAGTACGGATCAATGAGTATAGTTCCACAACCCCGAGTCTCGAAATCAATATGGGCGCGCATGCCGACGACCCAAACTTCCGTGGCACTGGATGAGATTACTGAGTGCTGGTTTAGGATAGCCTCTAGCAGCACAGTGTCACACTCTTCCGATTGTTCGGCAAGAAATCGGTACTATTCCATAAATACGCTGAAAAGCTGGGAGACGGTAGTTTGGCTCGTGCGCTTCCTCATGGCGCTCTACCTCTACTACACTCTCTTTGGGATAGTTTCTCTTTGTCTTCTGCGCTTTAAAGTACACAGGAGTCTTCACAATGCACTACCTTTTCCTCCTGGACCTCTTGGTCTTCCTTTTCTCGGCTACGTTCCGTTATTATGGGAAAGGAAACCTTGGGTGCAGTTCGAAAAATGGAAAGAAATCTACGGTATGTTATATGCTAATCATTTCATGGTGCGATTATAACTCACGATTCAAACAAAGGCCCTATAGTTCACCTAAAGATCTTTAGCAAAACGATTATTGTCCTCAATACACATGAAGTTGCACTCGACCTCCTAGGTTATCTTCTATCTAAATAGTATGCAGTATTCGATCACTAAAGTATTTATCCAGGTCGCCGCAGCAAAATCTACAA
Source organism: Gymnopus androsaceus JB14 (assembly GCA_009733575.1). NCBI lineage: Eukaryota > Fungi > Basidiomycota > Agaricomycetes > Agaricales > Omphalotaceae > Gymnopus > Gymnopus androsaceus. The sequence continues at coordinate 554,469 of ML769391.1, forward strand.
CGGTCGACCGCGATCGTTACTGATAGACGAAATGATGACCGGAGGTCTTGCATTTCCTTTAGTGGGATACAATGAACTGTGTGTACCTTCGTTCTACGTTGGCATATTGCTGATGTTCCTGATCTACGCCGGAAATGAAGGTGGAAAAGACACCGTCGTGCTGCGCAGAGCGTATTAAATCCCCGTGCAATCGAGCATTATCAAGGTATACAAGAGCGTCAATCCCATAAACCTTGTCCAGGATATACTGCAGGACCCCAAAAATTGGCACCTTCATATCAAAAGCTCGTTTTACAGTTTGTTCTGCTCAGTTGGCTATGGGGAAAATCAACCGAGCGGCAACGACGAGGCCACTGCCCCGTCCTACTTGGAGAATTTCATGACGCGTATCGTGCACGCCGCTATTCCAGGATCTTCATGGACGGACGTTTTTCCCATATTGGCGTCTCTTCCGACTTGGCTTTCATCGTCAAATAGGCGATATGAAAGACAATTTCGAGAGGACAGCCGTAAATTTGAAGCCCTGATCTCAGAGCTTGAACCTGATACAGTGCGTCCATTTACCTCTCTGCATGACGCTGTTTATTCATTTTAAACAGCTAGAGCAAGTGTCAATGGGCGCGAACATCCTTGGAAATCGAGGCAACGAATTGACTGTTAAAGAATCCGCATGGCTTACAGCCGTTCTCTGGTAAGGCGTTTTGAACACGTTTTCATTGGTCGGCATCTGTTGAACGCTTTCTTGCGTGTAGTGGAATAGGCGGAGAAGTGGTATGTTCTTCTATTGTCTTTCATGCGCGTGTTTGACGCATTGTTTTTATATTAATATTAGATGGGTTCTGTTCTTCCTATCTTCTTTCTCGCTATGACACTCTACCCAGAGGTTCAACGTCGAGCGCAGATAGAGATTGATAATGTCATAGGAAGAGATCGCTGGCCAACCTTTCAGGAACGCAATAAACTACCTTATGTGCAGGCCATCGTTCGCGAAGTACTTAGATGGCGTCCCATAGGTCCTATTGGTAAGTGGGTCGATCTTATTTCTGAATTCGTGGGTTAAACAGATGTTTATTCCACTAGGTTTTCCGCGGTGCTGTCTTCAGGTACTTGGAATGAGTTCTATTTTGCTTTCCAAATAGGATTAATCATCGTGGACTTGCTGCAGGATGATCATTATAACGGCTACCTGATACCTGCAGGTCAGTTACAAGTCACACCGTACTATTAGTTTCGATTGACTTTCATATTCAGGTTCTAATTGTCGTACCGAATATCTGGTGAGTCCTCATAGCGCGCCATGCCAACGAGGAGTCATTTCATCATCGACAGGGCTATGAACCGCGATCCTCAGCTATACCCAGACTATGAAGAATTTCGCCCAGAGAGATTTTTAGATTTCGAACAAGATGTTCCTGGGGCACACGGTCAAGGACATGTATCGTAAGTAAATCAATCACTACACGCACACATCTTGCTTAATGTTTGTACAGCTATGGATTTGGCGATAGGTAACCCGTTTTCCTCCTAAAATCCGAGTCATTTTCAATTATTATTATTTATTTATTTGTGATTAGAATATGCAGTGGTATGCATATTGCGAATGATGCACTATTTATCAACATCATTACCATACTGCATGCTTGCGATATCACTAAAGTAGAAGAAGCGGACCGTGCCAAAGCAGATGACACTTTCGCCGACTTTGGGATTGTAACGTATGTCTTTCGATTCTTTTGATATTAACCCCTCACGAGATCTCTTGTAGACGACCTGCAGACTTTCCATGTAGGATATCTGCGCGAATAATGGACCCATAGTCATCTAGTGGTAGTAGTAGTATGGGATAACTTATCACTTAACAGTATTAATATCAGTAGTTATTTAATCTACATTCGAGTCATCAGTGACAGAATGCGGAATGTTCAAGAATTTATAGGCTTTAAATTGGGATTCTTATGGCAATATCCCCTCAAAGGCTAACATCTTAATTTCTAAGCTGGCCGGATTGGGAAAAATGATATAACCAGCTTTGACCAGGCCAGGCAAAAACATTAAAGTGCTAGGGCTTCATAGGCTATAAATACTAGGCACGACCTACAGCAATGTGCAATGCCCACATCTCAACTGTCCTACACTGTGAAATATCTTCTCGGAGTTCAGCATATCCTGACCTTCCTTGGTCCCAACCTACTGAAGGCCAATCAGGTTCTCCAGTGACTTGACCCATCCGATGAATCTAAGTCTGGATCATAAGTCAGGAGATTAGGAGCTATCTTGATCCCTGACTCTCGAACAGAGTGAGAGGGAGGGCCTTGTACCATGCGATTGGTCCTGAAGTCACTCAGATCCAGCCCCCCCCCCCCCAATGTTCTCATGGTTGGACAGCGTTAAATGTTGTACTGCAGGTTTCACCTTTGCTCTCCATTATAGTGCTTTTGCATCTAATGTCGGCCGGATACGATTCAATATACCTTGAAACTGCTTCATCTGCACCTATCTGGCTTTACAATGATACGGAAACATTATATGCAGCATTCAGCAATTTACCTTTCAATTGTTATGTAGAGTTTTCGCCCCCCCCTATCCTACTCACAGTGGAATAAACTGAGCAAGAAAGCGAGAATGGACAAGATATGTTTGCTGTATGAAAGTGCTCGTGAGACCCTACCTCGGTTACAGTGCAATTTTGTTGCTAGCTTATACTGGAGCTTCTTCTGTGAGGTGTTTGCATTAGCAGTGCTTCTGCTCTAATTGATCACAACATCATCATAGGTTTTGTAGCCTTCGCTAACATGTGCAACAGGTGGTTTGACACTGTACGTACTACACCTTGGTTCAACGTAGCCCCTGGTTTTGTAAACACTTTCTTCTCAACTTCTCCTCTCTGCGATGATGATGTGGGCTCGGCTGCTCATGTTTCCCATACCATTACAACTGCTAGGTCTGTCTTCTGTGTGGCATACATTCAGCTTTCACTAATTTCAATAACTGCAGATCTCTCGCTGAGCTTTAGCTGCTGGTTGTGGTGAAGTACTTGTTTCATGTACAATAACTTCAATTCAATGTGCCTTTTCTACTTTGGAATTATCATGCATACTTGGGCAAGTTGGGGATTGTCTCACGTAAGCACGACATTACTGGTCCGTTACGGTCACCTTCTTCTTTTATTCTCATGGTACAATTTGTTCCGTTGCAGAATTTGGAAGCCTTGGCAGGACGTAGAGCATTATAGAATAGTTAAAAACTCTCTGCTTAAATTCCTTACACACACAATACAATGGAATACAACAATATCAACAAAAATGAGCCAGAATGCGGCCGCAACGCCGCCACCGCTCTCACAAAACATTAAAACCAGTGTAGAGTTCACCGCTGCCGAGAACCTACTCAGACTGTACAAATGGATACCAGAGTCATTCAACTTTACCAACTGCAAAGCATTAATGATGCAAATATTGGAAAAGGCTGAACATAATATCAAAGGTGTAACAGTGACAACCACTAGTCAGGCAAAAAAGAAAGACTGGGAAATCATGCAAGCAGCAACATTAGGTGCAAGGAACACATTCGTAATGAAATGGGAGCACCAGGCATTCAATACTATGGCCAAACAAATGGAAGGACAATTTGATGATTATTTCCAGACCAAAGGTGAGGCGGGCAAAATCATTCAGATAGACAAGGAGAAGCTGTGTTCAAAGGTGATGGAGGCCTTGGAGAGAAAGTTTGAGGACAAGTGTCAGGCCTTGGCTCATTTCTCACTCGCTATCCACCCGCTGATGTTTCCCACGCTTCCTGACCGTCCGCGGATACTTCCCACACTCATTACCTAAAGTGTGGGCGCTTTCCATGCTTTTTTTTAAATTTAAATTTATTTATTTAATCCCATTTATTTGCCTCTGCGCAGGAGCGTATGGTAGTGAAAATCTGTACATAGGCACTAATCTATTGTAAGTTTACAATGAATGATATGTAAATTGTTCTTTTGTATATGCTTCTGCAACCATGGGGTTCTCATTAGATCCCCATTAATAGCCCCAAGTGCCAATGTTTAGTATGATGTATGATAGAGAATGATAAAGACAAAGAAAAAGAAGGAGAAATGAGAAAATGTGTCCGCTATTCGTCGTCGCCTGCTCCCCACGATGGTAGCTCGCCTACAGTGTGCCGGAATCTCCCTGTGTCGTTCACGAATTGGAATAAGTGCTTCAGCGTCCTCTCGTTTGTAAGTAGCGTGGACATTGTCCAGTCGCTTCGTGGTGTATTCTGCCTTAGTCATGCTCGCAGTCTGCAATGTCCTGGGCATTCCATGAGATGATGGTGGACTGTTTCGGGTTTTTGTTTGCAGCATGGACATGTTGGTGATTCAACTCATTTAATGCGATATAGATGCTGCTGCAATGGGGAGTGTCCAGTTCGTAGTTGGGTGAGAATAGAGAGGAGCTTCCGAGGTAATGCTCACAATAGTTTCCAGTACTTCTGGCTGGCATCTGTTGCATTCAAGTCATCGATGGCTTGGAATTTCGCGTATCAGGGTGATTCTCTCCATTCCTCTGCATGTTGCTTCTCCAATTCTTTTTTATATGTTCTGACTGCGGAAGTACGACTCCTTGGTAGAGGCTTGTGTAACTGGGAGGGAAGTTTGTGATTGGGGGCTTTCCATGCTTATTTACCATTTATCCTGCCTGCCGGGTACTTTCTACATGTGATTACCAGTTATCCTGCCTCCCAGGTGCCTCCCGCACTTGATAACCATCCATCAGGCCCTCCTGATGACTTACACAGCCACCCTACAGTATATAAGTAGACACCCTGAGTCCATGCACCCTAGTCTGTTATTACCATTGTTACCGAATCAATCCCATTTTGCTTCTGTCTCTGTCTCTGTCTCTCTATTTCTATCTGTTCTAACCAGTTGTGCCTTCCGAGCTCCGTTCAAAGGCCCACTGTCATCTGCATTAACTGCGAGGCTCTGTCTGTAGATACCAAATCTACATCCAGAGCTCACTGTCTTCTATCCCTGTTTACAACTTTACAACCAAAGCTCCCAGAGCTTCCTATTTGGTTTTGCTACCTCTAGAACCTCTGGGACCATCCGCTTTCACTCAATTCCGCCCGCTCCCACGCTATTTCCACCTGCTCTCACGCTATTCCATCCGCTCCCATGCTATTCCCATCCGCTCCCACGGTATTTCCGCCCGCTTTCACCCCATTCCACCCGCTCCCACGCTATTTCCGTCCGCTTTTGCTGTATTCCACCCGCATTATCCATATTTGGACTTATTACACCTTTTTGGACCACCCCTTCATCTATATTCCATCCGCTTCCACTCATTTCTGGTTGTCGGACCACAATACCACCCACTTCCTCCTGATTACATCATCGGGTGGCCCATACACTGTTCCTTGCACCTTTGAGGCTTGTACTGTTCCATACAACACTCATACTACTGTCCAGACCCACCTTATGGCACGGTTACATCAGGAAAAATGGTCTGGGCCCAGGGCTGACCTTAGGTTGACCCACAATGACCTAAAGAGACTTAAGGGAACCTAAGGATACCTAGGTCTCCTAGGCCACCTAGGTTGCCTAGACTGCCTCAGTTTCTTTGAGGTCACCCAGGTTGCCTAGGATTTAGGGATAAACTTTGGGAGTTTGAGGCAACCTGAGTAAACCTGAGTAAACCTGAGTAAACCTGAGCTAACCTGAGGAACCTGAGGTAACCTGAGGTAACCTAAGGTAGCCTGGGGTAGCCTGGAAGACCCAGGGTAACCAGGGTGACCAGGGTGACCAGGGTAGCCTAGGTTCCCTAGGTCATCATAGGTTTAACCCCTTTTTGCTGATGTACCCTGGGTGGTTGCATTTGGTCTCCACCTACATCTAGGTGCAAGACATTTGGGATATGTTAGTTCGAGATCCATTTTGTGCACCGGGTCTCACAACAAGTTAGTGGAGATGGCGGAGGCAGCTGGCACACTCACGCTCAGTGATGAAACCACTTTCATGCAGATTGTGGTGGATAGGGTGCAGGCCAAGTTGCAAAAGCCGATAGAAAAGATGGAAAGAGAAGCAGCAGAGGAGGTGGCACGTTAATACACCAAATTTTTGGCAAGACCTCAAGAACACAATTCTTGACAAGTTCGCTCCTAGAGACGGTATAAGAGAGCTATAGTGAGCCCAAGCTGATAGCTGTAACAAGTCTAATAAGTGTGGAAGTACTTGGACCAACAGAGCCACAGTATTGAATTGGATATCAGCTCTGAGTAGTTTGTAGGAATCCATAGTCCGGTAGTGGAGTCTCACTGGCATGTCAACGCCAGCGCTCATGTAAAAAAGGCACATTGCCCACATAAACTCGAGCTCAAAAGGATACACTTGGAAGACAAGTAACTCAGGGAATTATGGAAAGGATATGGACTTTGCAAAATGGGACAGAACTAATTCAAGTGGGCTGATATCAAGATTGTCATGATAGCCGAAGGGTACTTCAAAGCTTGTTACCGAGGAAGCGCTAATAATTTGTTTGGCACTGAACAATAGATAAATGGTGTATGCTGAAAAGAATGAAACAAGAGCAAGAGGATTGACGAAGCCAAGAGCAGCTGGTTCTTTAGCAGTATTAAAATAAACCCCGACAAGTTCTTGGAGGTGCATTTTAATATTTGGGACAACTTGTCAGCACTAAAGTTGTAATATTTATACAGAGAGAATGAGAGCCCGTGGGAAAAAAAGGACACTTTTCTCATGCTCATACAGGTCACCTGCACCCAACCCTAACCCTACCTTGTATCCTAACCCTAATGATGACTAATATTATAACAGTGGGGGCAAGCCCCCACACCCCCATTTTTATCCTCAACCCCTAAACCCTAACCACCCTAACCCTAACCTATGTGCACTGTTTGTTTGGCACTGTTTTGATCAGGTCTCTATGTTAGGGTAAGCACAAGTGCTTACCCTAACAAGACCTGACTAAAACAGTGCAAAAATTTCCTTTTTTTGGCATAATTCACTTTTAGGGTTAGGGTTAAATAGATACCACGATCAGAAAGAGGGCCGAAAATAACAGGGTGTAGCCTTTTCCGTTTTTTCTCACGGTCCCTCGTTCCCGAGATATGGCCCCATCTTATCATACTATGGTTAGGGTTCCCCTGTCAGTACTGTAGGCTCTATATAGCTGTCGCAAATATTAAAATGCACCTACGACAAGTTGTCAGGCTTTATTTTAATAAGGCTAGAGCCTCAGGTGCCAAGAGAGCATACTTAGGCCCTCAAAGTGATGTGTACCAGGATTGGAAGGCGTATGTGTCTGCCGAGAAACGGAAGAAACAACACGTAATAGATAGAGATTCAAGCTAGGAGAATAACACTGTACATTAGTTGGTGTTTTCCTGCATGAATATACTCCAGGGATATACAGATATGGATATGGTTGGGAAGCTACAAGGATGGAGAATGATAATACAAAGGAAGGCAAGAAGGATACAATAAGTTACGACAAGAAACTGAACTATGATGGGATTAGTGAGCACGGCGCTGGGCATGCGTCAGCTACATAGCAGTATGCATTGCCCAGGAAAGGACCAAAGGTGCATAACCCAGATAGAAATAGGGTGTAATACCCATAAAAAGCAGATGAATGGACATTAGGATTGCAGATATATGCATATACGGACTATTTTATTATAATTTCTCCTTTTCTGAACAAGTTGTACCATTTCTCCGGATTCTCGAAGTACTTTATTATTTAACCAGCATCTGGCTGAGAGTAGTATAAAAGCCTAACTATATTTCCTTTGCAAAACAAGTTACCTTTGGACCTCATTTGTTGCTAGTGTGAATCCTCGTTGATGTAGCTACAGCTGAGACAGGAAAGATACCACTCCCTTGTGAACCAAAGTAATACTTTGTGTGGTATGGAAAGAGTTGTTTATTGCACCCAGCATTAGAGACTTATAATCCTAGCGACTGTGAAAACCCCAACTTAAACCAAGTCAAATTGTTGTTTTAGTTTTGAGGAGTCTAGTGTGACCACCAAGAAACAACCATCTGTTGCGACTGAGCTCAGGTATACAGGAAGCAAGCTGTCTGTTGTCCTGAGTGGTTTTGCCCTACTGTTGGGAATCACTTTGTTAAACCAAGCCATATTGTTGGTGGTTCTTTTTGTTGTCATTGTTATATTGTTGCCCCTATCATTGCCCCAAATCAGTATAGATTGATTAGAAAAGGAGATCCTATCCTTCAATCATCTACCAGCATCACTTCGAGAAACACCAGTCACTTTCAAGAGACAAATAGAGTATTTTCTTTGCGGAACCTTTGACAATGCACCCTTGCTATTTAAATTGATAGCCAAACCCCCTGTGTTCCAGTCGCTTAGTGTTGATTACTCTGCACTACTTGAACCAACGGACCCACAGCTCATTAGCAATGACCTCATGACTAGAGGAATCAATATCAACAACAATATATTCATCAACACCATTATGTCCTCTGTCCCCAACACCTTCAAAGCTATGATCAATGCCCTCGCTATTTTTGCTGTCAGAAACAAAAGCAAGCACAATCCTGCTGAGCTTATTTTGACTATCCATGCAGAAGGAATGGTCCATCAAATGCAACATGATCACAAGAAGAAATTGGCAAACTATGCCAGTAACAGGGGAAAAGGAAGTTTCCGAGGTTGTGGAAATTCCTTCAGGGGAAATTCCTGAGGCGGAGGAAAAGGCCAAGGAGGGGCAATGAGTCGCCAAGACTCCATCTGTTACAACTGTGGAGGCAAAGGATGCTTCAGAAATCAATGTCCATCGGAGAAACACAGCCAGGCCAATGAGGCCAAGGAGACAAAACCTCCCAAGGAGCAAAAGAAGAAGAAGTTGGATGGGAACTGGAGAGATAGGCCAAAGAACAACGAAGTGGCATCCTCATCCATGATTGAGGAAGTACCAGAGTCATCATGGGCAGCAATCAAAATTCCCACTAAGCATGGAAATCTTGTTTTTGATTTTTTAGAAATAGCTGATAAATTTGAATTAGCTCTTTCATTGCTGAGCAATCAAAACTGCATAGTGCAGAACATCAAAGTTGAAACACCACCACCTCTTACTCTTAACAATGAAGAGGAGAAAGAAGTATGCATTGACATTAATCTCTTTCCTTCCTCCAAATTCAAATATGACATCAAAAAGGGAGTTGGCAAAGTTGATCATGCTTATGCTACAGCCCACAGTTACAGAGCAATTCTTTTTGACTCCGGATGCTCTACTCACATGACACCACTCACCAACGGACTCAGGAATCAAAGGGAGATTCCAACACGAGTCATCCAGGCCACTAATGCAGAAACCTTCATGGCAAACATCTCTAGCACACTCCATATTGATCTTCCCACAGACGGACAAGAAGTCCAAATGCTAAAGCTCCATTACACCCTTCTATGTCCAGACACTCCCAACACACTCATATCACTGGGAAAACTTGACAATGATGGTTACACCATTCATACCGCTAATGGTAAAATGATGATCAAAGATTGCCAGGGGAAACTCGTGGGAGTTATCCCAAAGACTAATGGTGATATGCCAATTTTTTGGCTAAGGCTAGAACTGTGCAGAACCAATAATCCTAGGTTCTGTTGGTAACAAAACATGGTCAATAAGAGAACTATAGTGAGCCTGAGCTGATAGTTAAAATCTACCGAGGACCTAATGTACTCAAGAGGTTGCAGAGTAACGGTACACACAATGGTACCATACTTAAATTTGTGATAAGGGTGGACATGACTCCGGGTCCCGGTTTACCTGGACCTGTGATGCTGGTAACTGGAGGGCAAAATTAGCGACCTGCGACCGGTTCCAAACCCGTGGGAAACCGGTTAACCGGTACCGGGACCTGCCACAGGTAAACCGGCTGGTACCTGTGTAACCTGCCCATACTAGGGCACTCACTAGTAGTAATAATATTTGTACTAACATTAGTACTTATACTGGTACTAGTATGTTTGTATTAGATTCTAGCACCAATGTTAGTACTAAATTCAAAGACTGGTAAGTATCCAGCCATTATTGGTACAGTATTCAATACAATGTCAGTGGTAATAATACCAAAATATTTGAATTTTGGATAATGTCTTTTGACATAGAGATAAGATCCAAATAAGATCTCTATGCTACTGTATGTACTATCACTGCTACTATAGCTGCATATATGCATCTTAATGCCACCTCTATTATCTTACTTAATATTAATTAAGCTACTATTGGCAAAGTATTAGTACTATTAGTGTAAGTATACTAGTATCAGACACTAATATTGGTCCCAAGCAGGACTAATACATACTGTAAGTACTAACCAATAATATTAGTATACTATATTGGCACTAAGTAGTGAAATATGTACCAATATCAAAGCCAAACATTTGTTCCCATGGGTCCACCAGTACCGGCCGGTCACAATAAAAACAAAAATGGCGACCTGCAACCGGGCATAACCCGTGGGAAACCAGTACCGGGACCTGCAGTTTAAAAAACTGGCCGGTATTCCCACAGGTAAACCTGCCGGTACTGGGTCAGGACCCAGAGTCGTGTCCATCCTTAATTTTTGAATGCGCCTCAATCAAAGTCCTATGCATGGTATGGTGTAGCGAGGCAAGCTTGTTGGATAACAAGTTGCTGACCGAGGCAGATAAATGAGCCCACATACCAGTTATACTAGGCTAGGTCATCAAAGGATATACCCAAGGGGTCAAAGTCTTAAATGAGGCATCACTTCTGCAATCAGCTCACCAAGGAGTCTACACGACACTCAAGCTTATTAAATGAAGCAAGGTGGACCGAGATGAGGAAGTACTCTAATGGGTGCCCTCAAAGTTGACGCTCGTTGGAAAGCACCCAGGCAGATCGCCACGGCAATCCAACGCAGCCACATGACCCACTTGCTGTAGCTACTTCTAGAGCACGGAAGGACCAAGGAGTGTTTCTATCTGAGCCTTAGTGTTCTACCAAGATCCATATGCTACCAATGCTACCATGCATCTAGACTCAAGACCACGCGGAACTAGGGATAATAACCAGTCTCCCATTGGCAAGGAAAAACATAGAAATACTTCCAAGGGCTGTTCTGCTAAAGGAACTGGTGAGCTTTGTAAAAAGGCAAATGACTTGAGTCAATTTGGACCAAAAATCCCAAAAGTTGAGCCAATCAAGGAAGACAAATGAACAAGGCAGGGGAACATCGAGGCAAAACCATAGAATACACACATATATGGACATTATTTTATCCTTTTCTATTTACTTACTCTGTTTCATCCTATCTCGCTCAGTTTCTCTCATTTTCCTATTTTATTATATCTTGCTCAGTATATAAGGGTAGCTATTCTATCTCGGAATAACAAGTTAGACTTGATACCTGAAACGTAGTTCTATCTTAGGACCCGTAGTGATTCGTACATGCTCAGACGCATCTGCATTGTCCTCTACAACCTTTGAAACGGGTGGCCTTCTTGTAACCTTGATAATACTGAGGCAATTCATTCTACTTCCTGGCTATTAAGTTGAGCATTCCTGGTTTTCATCTCAAAGAGAGGTCACATCAGTCTTAGGACCGCAGGTGGAGCCTAACGTGCACACCTCAACAAGCCCGTTGTTGATTAGGAAAGGTCTTGGACCCAGTTGTCGGCTTGGTCTAGTTTTAGGGAGGAAGCTTCTTGGAGTGTTACCTAGCTTTACCAACAGATTCTACCCCTTGCCCGCTCTTCACTGAGTGTGTTAAAAACGCCTACTTGAGTGACTTGCACAGCAGTTGTATAAGCTTGTTAGGTAACTCGCGGGATTCCCTGAGAGTTGGAATATCATTGCACGGCAATGTAAAGGCTCCCAAGATACGCTAAGTTGTTTGTTGAGTTGGCATACTTGACCTGCACTTTGGTGTTTGCTTTCCCCCTCAATTAGTTCAGCGTGTCATCATACATTAGTTGGCTTTTCAAAACCTTCCTCCAAATACAAACCTTGTTCATTCGCACTGCCTGTGCCACTGTCAAGTGCTTTTCTCTTTGAATCAATTAGTAGTTGAGGGAACCTTCGACAACCTCCTTCCCCACATTAAATTAAACCTTTTGGATTGAATCTGATTGGGGTGATTGTTGTTTGGTCGGTTTTCAAACCCAGCACAAATCTAACTCATCAACGGACTATACCAGATCCCATCAAGGGAACACGCTTATTTGACCAAGATTGGCAGATTGGTATCTCTTTATGAGGCACACTGCATCTTCACTGCATCTTAGGTCATCTCAACTATGCTTATGTGAAGCATATGTTCTGAGACAACCAGGTTTGTGGAATCGGATTGGATCCAAAACAAATGGATGAACCAGAATGCCATGCTTGTATGCTTGGGAAAACATCCAGGTATCCTATTGCTCAGTTGCAATCAACTCCCCGTGCCAAGAAATTTGGAGAAATTTTCCACATGGATGTGTGGGGACCAGCCCAAGTCAGGACAGTAAACCATTGCATTTACACACTGACTCTAGTTGACAAAGCAACTGATTGGTTGGAGGAACCCCAAATGAAGTTGAAGGATGAGTCATTTGCACAGTATGTGGTTCTCCAAACAGGTCTCCAAACACAGTACAGCACAACTGTTAAAGTTCTCCACTCTGATCAAGGGGGAGAATTTCTCAGTAACAAATTCATGGCATATCTGGAACACATTGGGACAAAATAATGTCTCACAGCACACAACACCCTGGAACACAATGGTATAGCAGAATGCACACATCAAACTTTGCTAAACGCAGTTCGAAGCCTTTTGATCTCATCAGGACTCCCGAAATGGCTTTGGGGATTCATAATGAAATATGCGGTATATGTTTGGAACAGGACACCAAAGAAAGCCATTGGAATGGCCACACCATATGAGAAATGGTTTGGTATAAAACCGGACACTGCTAATCTTCACATCTTTGGCAGTATTGTCTATGTTAAATGAGAAAAGGAACCCAGTAAATTGGAACCACAGGCCCAGGAAGGATGCTGGATAGGACTCGAACCCAAATTGAATGGTCACTACATCTACTGGCCAACATGTCACACTGTCACGACGGAGAGGAATGTAGTTTTCTCTGACAGGCAGATCCAACCTGTTGAAGGGGAGGATGGAAATTTTGGAAATTTAGAAACATCAGTCACCAAGTTGGAACAGCCTGTCATACCAGTTCCAGAAGAAATTGCCAAACCAGTTTCACTGGACAAAATAACTGGCAAATAAGTGAGACAACCCACCAAGAAGATCAGGGACATCATTGAAGGACTTGGAGAAGGAAGTGATGAGTTGCAACATCTCACTGCATCTCTAGGTCAGGTAACATCAGAAATTGAATCTGATCCTTTATCTGTTGCAGAAGCTATGCAACAACCTGACAGCTCCAAATGGTACAATGCCATGAAGGACAAAATCTCCAGACTCCAGGAGTGTGGAACCTAACATTTGTCACTCCACCTCCAGATGCAAATATTCTCACATCCAAATGGGTCTATCGGACCAAGAAGGATGAATGAGGTCACATTATAGGACACCAAGCTTGTCTTGTTGTATGTGGATTTAATCAGATCCCAGATATTGACTACTTCCCAGATGAAACCTTTGCATCTGTTGCAAAACTTGCATCAGCCCATGCTATACTCAGCATTGGAGCTGAGAAGAGTATGATTATCTACCAGATGGATGTGAAATCTGCTTATCTTTACCGGAAATTGGACAACAATGAGCACATTTTTATGAAGGCACCTCCAGGCATTGATATAGGGGTAAAACCAGGTCAAACCTTAGGGCTTAAACTCGCATTTTACAGACTTAAACAAGCTGGTTGACAATGGTACATGCGATTCAGGGAAATCATGACCCAACTGGGGTTTGAACAGTCTGATTTTGATCACGCTGTTTTCTATTGCACTAATCCCTTCACCATCATTTTCATACATGTTGATGACATGACATTAGTTACCAAAACCCTGGCCATCATGGAGAAAATGAAGAAAGATATTGGGGCTATAATCAAAGTTGTTGATTCCGGAGAAATCCATTGGCTACTTGGGATTGAGATCCGAAGATCTCTCCATAACAGGACAATTCACTTATCCCAGCAGTCATACATTGACGCCATACTCTCTTGCTATGGATTCTTGGATATAAAGCCACTCTCTATTCCCTTTGATCCCCACATTCACCTCACCAAAGACCAGTCACCCAAAATGGTTGAGGATATTGCTTTTATGTGCGAAAAACCCTACAGAGAGGCCCTTGGTGCTCTCCAGTGATTATCCATTGCTACAAGACCTGACAGCATGTATGCAGTCTCTATCCTTGCTTGCTTTTCACAAAACCCTGGCATCACTCATTGGAATGGTGTATGCCGTGTCTATGCCTATCTCAAATACACCCAAGACTTCTGGCTCAGTACAAGCAACCAGGAGACAGTCCAAGGCTACACGGATGCGGATGGTATGTCCCAAGAGGACCAACATGCTATTTCCGGGTACATTTTTATGTTGAATGGCGGAGCAGTATCTGGGTTGTCAAAATAACAAGATACTATTTCTTTATCTACCACAGAAGCCAAGTATATTGCTTTGACCCATGCAGCAAAGGAAGCGATCTGGCTCAGGAATCTTTTATCAGAAATCTTTGGTCCCATTACTCATGCAATCTCTATCATGCCAGACAATCAGTCCACCATCGCATTGGCAAAGGATGATTGTTTCATGCCAGGACCAAACACATCAATATCCAATACCACTTCATCCGCTATGTCATTGAGGAAGGTAAAATTTGTCTTACTTACTGCCCTACCAAAAACATGACAGCAGACATCTTCACCAAAGCCTTACCTTTGATGAAAGCCAAACACTTTGCAGCATCCATGGGATTAGCAAAAGTTTGAAGGGGAGTGTTGGAATATCAAAAGTAAATATATCTTATTGAACTATACATGGAATGCTTTCTCATAGTATCCACTTGTTTGTATCACCATCCCATGCACTCCACTGTTATTGTCTCACAGACTCCACTCAGTCTCTTGCAGTACCAACTTTACTGTATGGACAGTAACCACAAGTATTCATGCAGTAGCCACCTGCCCGATATATAGTTTGTACATAGGACTGTATATAAGCCTAGGTACCATACCCTGTAATAACACCGTCATCCCCCATTGGTCTGAGTGATTGTACCACTAAGTCCTGTGTGGACTCACTGCTGCTACTTCCTGTTTAGGAATATAACTCTAATAGTAATGGCCTGAAAGATTGGACACCTGAAAGGCTGAAACAAACTCAGAACCCAGGTTAGTAAAGGAAGAAACTTGGAATAGAAAATGGATGTGGATTGAGAATGAGATAAAGAAATCAGTAAACCAAAAGGGTGAGGTAGGTAGGGAGAACAGGTGAGGATGCTAAAGCTAGTGGGCAGAGATGTGTGGGTGAGTGTACCAATGTGGTATGAGAGGGGATACAATTAGAGGTATAATACCAAATGCAGTGACTACATCAGCTTCACCTGGGTGTACTGGACAGAGCTGGATAGCTCTGTCCAGCACTCATAGCAAGCTCCCCATCTATCCAGAGCTATGGATTGCTATGGGCTGCTATGAGCTGCTATGGATGTCAAAGGGCAATATAAATCTGCAAGCTCATAGCAACTCATAGCTATCCATAGCAGTTTATAGCAGTTCATAACTCTATGGGTGCTATGGCTTGCTATGATAGCAATGACAATTATCCAGGTTTTGCTGATGTACACTATGTTTCAATTCAAATGATTTGATATGCAGGACTTATATCATGCTCAAACAATATTCTCTAACTGTTCTCTATACTTGTTTTCATTTGTTCATAGTGTGTTGAATCTATCAATGGACATCCATAGATGATATACATGCAACCATCTCACTGCTGGTGTCCGACATTTCCTCATTGTAGGTGTAAACATTTGTTTCTCAATTTCTGTCAAAGCTCATCACTAGGGTTTACCACTGCAACTGTATATGGTAGTAAGCTCAGGACTTATTTAGCTTGTGAATATGTTATTTTGCTATAGGTTTCATGTTTTATATACAGATGTATTTCATACCCAGTAGGATGTCTTTCACCATGATATGTTACTGAAATTGAATCCAAAATGATACAGGAGTAGATGGACAACCAAAGAATGAAGGCAGAAAATATTATATTATATTCAGGGTAAAAACCCAAAGTACTCACAAGGATCAATGATTTCAGCAAAATTCTAACCTCAACCTGTATGTATTCATATATGCTTGTCTCAACTACCTGCAAGTGTGAAAACTTAAAAGTCTATGGGTTTTCAAATGGATGTACCTCTTGGTACTTGTTGGTTTCAGGACCTGTCATTGATGTCTGACTCCTGTCAAGACCTGTCTCAGTGTTCTGATCAGCTCCATGGGTCAATAGAAGCTGGACTGTGACTTCATGACCCTTGATTGCAGCTGCTTGGAGAGCATTTCCATATTCACCTCTCTGAGCATTCACACCAGCTCCATTGTTCAATAGAAGCTGAACTATGGCTTCATTTCCACTCAATGCAGCTGCTTGGAGCAACCTAGGACACCAGGATTGTTGATTAATGATTACAGTCGTAGGTTTTTAATTATTCTACAAATTAATTACAGTTGTAAGTGCATATAACAACAGTGATGTAATATATTTCAATTACATTGAGAGCATTCATGCACCTGATGGCATAATGGTATCCCCTGTCAGCATCTATGACAGGTGAGATAAGCTGTACCTAGCGGCAGCAAGTGTTTAATCCTCAATGTAAAACATTAATTAAGTTGTACTTTTTTAATTTCCAAGCAATGCTGTGGCTAGCTCTTGTTAGGGTTCGCCCAAAGGGTGAACCCTAACATTAGAGAGCTAGTCCGGCATTGCGAAACATGCTGGGTTAGGGGTTAGGGGTTGGGATTAGGGTAAGGGGTTCCTGCCTATCAAATAAGTGCAAATGAGGCTTTAGGGCCCGAAGTTTGCGCGCCATACTGTATTAATGGTATTCATAATTGATAGTACTTACAGCTGTAGTAATTTGTAGAATAATATAAAACCTACAATTGTAATTAGATTTGTCAACAAGATATGTGTCTGGGGCTCCTTGGAGAGCATCTCCATATTTGCCTCCCTGAGCATCCATATCAGCTCCATTGTTCAATAGAAGCTGAACTATGGCTTCATCATCACAAAAACTAAATGCTCCTGTTGCATTCCAGGCTGCCCCAATTTATATCTTAGTTAGACCAAAGTGTGACAATCCACTATCTAATATGAAGTAGATCCGCAGGAAATCCAGGGCCCTGGATTCCAGGGGCCATCCTGGAATCCATGGTCTGTGGAATCCATGGACTACAAAATATTGTCAAGGTTATATGAATTCTATAGGATATGCGTGTATATCTGGTACGGAGCAACAAGAGCAATAAGTACAATATTAATGTATGGGAAAGTGTTCATACCTGGTACAGAGCAACAAGAGTGATAGGGGTTGCTCTGTCCCAGGTCGGTATGTAAGTCGGATGGAAGTATATTGGTAAGGCCGAGGTTGGTTAACTATGACACCCCCCCTTGACTGGTGTCAATGATAAGTTAGATTTGTGCTGGGTATGAGAACCGACCAAACAATAATCACCCCAATCAGATACAATCCAAAAGGTTTTAATTGAATGCAAGGAAGGAGGTTGTTGAAGGTTCCCTCGACTACTAATTGATTCAAAGAGAAAAGCACTTGACAGTTGGCACAGACAGTGCAAGATGAACAAGGTTTTATATTTGGAGGGAGGTTTTTGAAAAGCCAACTAACATACAACAACGCGCTGAACTAATTGAGGGGACAGCAAACACCAAAGCACGGGTCAAGTACACCGACTCAACAAACGACTTAGCGTATCTCGGGAGCCTTTACGTCGCCATGCAATGATACTCCAACTCTCAGGGAATCCCATGAGTTACCTAACAAGCTTATACAACCGCCATGCAAGTCACTCGAGTAGGTGTTTTTAACACACTCAGTGAAGAGCGGGCAAGGGGTAGAATCTGTTGGTAAAGCTAGGTAACACTCCAAGAAGCTTCCTCCCTAAAACTAGACCAAGCTGACAACTGGGTCCAAGACCTTTCCTAATCAACAACGGGCTTGTTGAGGTGTGCACGTTAGGCTCCACCTGCGGTCCTAAGACTGATGTGACCTCTCTTTGAGATGAAAACCAGGAATGCTCAACTTAATAGCCAGGAAGTAGAATGAATTGCCTCAGTATTATCAAGGTTACAAGAAGGCCACCCGTTTCAAAGGTTGCAGAGGATGATGCAGACGCGTCTGAGCGTGTACGAATCACTACGGGTCCTAAGATAGAACTGCATTTCAGGTATCAAGTCTAACTTGTCATTCCGAGATAGAATAGCTACCCTTATATACTGAGCGAGATATAATAAAATAGGAAAATGAGAGAAACTGAGCGAGATAGGATGAAACAGAGTAAGTAAAATAGAAAAAGATAAATAATGTCCATATATGTGTGTATACTATGGTTTTGCCTCGACGTTTTCCTGCCTCATTCGTTTGTCTTCCTTGATTGGGTTGACCCTTGGGATTTTGGTCCGAATCGACTCGAGTCATTTGCCTTTTTACAAGGCTCGCCAGTTCCTTTAGCAGAACAGCCCTCGGAAGTATTTCTATGTTTTTCCTTGCCAATGGGAGACTGGTTATTATCCCTAGTTCCGCGTGGTCTCGAGTCTAGATGCCTGGTAGCATATGGATCTCGGTAAAACACTGAGGCTCAGATAGAAACACTCCCTGGTCCTTCCGTGCTCTAGATGTAGCTACAGCAAGTGGGTCATGTGGCCGCGTTGGATTGCCGCGGCTATCTGCCTGGGCGCTTTCCAGCGAGCGTCAACTTTGAGGGCACCCGTTAGGGTACTTCCTCATCTTGGTCCACCTTGCTTTGTTTAATAAACTTGAGTGTCATTTAGACTCCTCGGTGAGCTGATCGCGGAAGCAATGCCTTGTTAAGACTTTGATCCCTTGGATATATCCTTCAATGACCTAGCCTAGTATAACTGGTATGTGGGCTTGTTTATCTGCCTCGGTCAGCAACTTGTTATCCAACAAGCTTGCCTTGCTACACCACACTGCGCATAGGACTTTGATTGAGGCACATTCACAAAGTTAAGTATGGTACCATTGCACATACCGTTACTCTGCAACCTCTTGGGTAGAATAGGTCCTCAGTAGATTTTAACTATCAGCTTGGGCTCACTATAGTTCTCTTATTGACCGTGTTTTGTTACTAACAGAACCTAGGATTATTGGTTTTGCGCAGTTCTAGCCTTAGCCAAAAAATCGGCGTATCATCGAGCCTAAGCATAGAAATCCATTGCATATGTAGTGTTCTATGCAGAGGTTTAGTAAGTAAGTCTGCAATGTTTTCTTTACCTGAAACATGGATAACATCAATTTGCTGTTTAACAATGCACTCGCGAATGAAGTGTTCTTGGATTGAAATATGTTTCATCTTCGAATGAGCGTGAGGGTCGTGAGTACAGGCAACCGTGTCCTGGTTGTCACAAAAGATTGTCGTAGGGTTGTATTGGGGAAAACCAAGTTCAGCAAAGAGGTTCCGGAACCATAGGACTTCCCTCATGCAATGAGTGAACACCAAGTATTTGGCCTCGCATGATGACAATGCGACCACGGCCTGCTGTTTCAAGCTCCACAACAGTGGTGAGTCCCCAACCATGACTAGGAATCCAGAGATGGATTTTCTCGTGTCTCCCATTCCCCAGTCTGAGTCTGAAAGGGCTCATATAATCGGATATACAATGTTCAATGAGCCCAACGTAATACCAAGTGTTTGAGTTCCCTTGAGGTAGTGTAAAAGGTCTTTAGCAGCTGCAATATGCGAAGGACCATAGTTAGCCATAAAACGGACTAGTTCTTGAACGGTGTAGGCAATGTCTGGCCTTGAGCAAGTGCATAAGTGCATGCATTTGCCTACAACAATGCTGTACGGGAATTTTCCAACTTTCTCGGCTTCTTCAGATGAAAGGGGTGTCATCTGGGGGACTAGTCTCGTCTTTGGGTCCATTGGTGTGTATACAGCGTTACAGTTTTTGAAGTTGAATTCTCAGAGGATGGACTGGATGTAGGTTGTTTGGCTGACCTTGATTGTTCGATTTTCGAGATCTCGTTCTATAGCACACCCAAGGTGGAACATTGGTTGACCATTATTGGTGATTTCGAACAAGGAACCAATTAGATTCACAACCAAATCAGATTCTTTGTCTGTGGTCAATGCAATGAGCATGTCATCCATGCTTGTCGTAACGTATGAGCGATCGTTCCCGTTTATGCGTATATATATGCTCCAGTCTGACTCCAACCATTTGAACCCAATTGTTTCAAGCTTCAAGTTTAGCTCGAGATACCACTGCCTGCCAGACTGCTTTAAGCCATATAGACCTTTCTTCAGTCTCCAGTAGCCTGTACCAACTATGGATGGCCTGTGCATGTATATCTCCTCCTTGAGAGGTCCGTTAAGAAAAGTGGTTTTGACATCGATCTGTCATAGTTTCATTCTGTGTTCCACTACCAGTGTCAGTATCGTACACATTGACTCCCAACAAGCTACTGGTGCAAAGGTGTAAACAAAGTCTTGGCCAGGAATCTGCATGAATCCCTTAGCTACAAGACGAGCCTTGAAATGAGATATGAGGCCATCCTGGTCTCGCTTGATGTGAAGGACCCATTTAGAGCCCACCGCCTTTCTTCCAGGGGGTAGTTCATCTACTTCCTCATAGACCCCTTTCTCTTTCAGTGACTTGAGTTCCTCATAGATTGCTGCGAGCCAATGGGTCCAGTAGACGGAAGATTGAGCTTCCAGGATGGACTGGGGATCCTTTTCTTCTGGATCATCAATCGGATCCGTGAGTGCGGCACCTGCATAGGCAACTTCTGCTTGTATGAAGCTCTTTGCTAGTAGTGGGAAGTCCGCTTCGTCGCATTCGATGTCGAGGTTGTCAATCTGTGTGCTGAGGAAGTCTATGAGGTTGCTGTTCCCCCCCTCATCCTGCATACAGTGGACGTATCTTGCAGGTAATTTTTGAATGCGTTGTGTGCGACGTTCAGCGATTGATGTATTGTCCATAAGTGTGTTGCCATCAGGATCGAGGTTTTCCTTGGGACCATATGGCACGTCACCATGAAGGTCGAGGGATTCATTACGGTCCAGTCTGCACGTCACAGATCAGGACAAGAGTTTAACATTCAATAGTCATACTCACATATTTGTAGGTTCCACATTCACTGGCACATCACCAGTAGAGCTGGATATATCATAGGGGTTTGATCTGCATGTCACAGACATTTAGTGTAGGGTTTTGGATGGTAGGCATGTCACTTACAGATCTGTTTCGCGTACAATGGAAAAAAGTTTTGATCCACCAAATTGTTTTTCCAATTCATAGGGGATATCATCCCAGAGCACTTTGGAAGGTGGTGGCAATGGTAAGGAAGTAGGGAATCTGTGGAATACAACATCACAATGAACACAAATTGCTTTCGCATTGGGGAAATAGATGAGGTACCCTTTTGAATTACATGCGTAACCCATGAATCTACCCTCCTCTCCGCATTCTATAACTTTGTTGAGGGAATTGGAGTTCGTCTTCCTTGAAGTGACTAGACATCCAAATGGACGTAAATGCGAGAGGTTGGCGCGTTTATTCAGGAAAGATTCAAAAGGAGTTTTCTCGGATGGGAGAGCAGAATGCAGAATGCAATTCTTGATATGAACACAAGCCTGGGCTGCTAGAGGCCAGAACCAATGGGGAAGGTTTCCATCCACAAGCATTGCACGCATCATGCATTCAATGATCTGGATGGTCCTCTCAGCAACTCCATTTTGCTGAGAGGCATCAGGTACAGATTATTCGTAAGAGACACCATTCTGTTTGCAGTAAGTTTTGAATATGCCATGTATTAATTTGTTGGCATTGTCAATGCAAAGAACGGAGATAGGATAACCAAGAGATTTTTTGACCGCGAGTCAAAATTCATGGAAGCACTGGACGGCTTCGGATTTGTGCTTTAGAAAATAGATAGTGATGAAACGTGAGTGGTTGTTGACAAAGATGATAAAATATCAAAAAGATCCATAGCCATTGGGAAGAGTCCCGCAGATGTCGGTGTGGATGCGAAATAGAGGACGGTCAGCTCATGTATATGACTGTTTTGGGAACTTTAGCCACTTAATGTTGGCCCGCGTGCAAATGTGGCAATTCTTGACTTGGACATTGTTGATGGGCAGTCCAATAGTTGCGCACTTTAAGCCTTTAACGTCTATGTGGCCCACTAGACGGTGGTAAAACCCACACGACGAGCAAGTTCAGATTCGGTCCCTGGACCGAATAGTGTCGTAATGTCCGGCACCATTCCTGCAATCAGCAGTGATTGCGGTGTTGTCGAGGAAGCACCTGACGAGTCTGGGGCTTCAACAGGAACCACATCCATCCTGTAGAGGTCCCTCACAATACTCCCCTTCGCAAACAAAGTGCCCTTGGAGCTATAGTAGGTGATTTTTCCGTCACCGGTACGTGTACTGACGCCTTTCTTGTTGATTCTAGAGCCTGAGATAAGATTGCAACGCGCGGACGGAATGTGCAACATGTTTGACAGGGAAAATGTTTTCTTTGTTTTACCCATATTTGCCTCCAACATGATCAGTTCCTTTTCCAATCATGACAGCTGAGAGTGTGGAACCAAAACCATGAACTTGGAGAGGGTTTTTGAGTTGCACATAATCATGAAAGAGTCTTCTCTCTCTGAAGATATGCCTGGTAGCGCCAGTGTCATGGTTGATGGAATTGTCTTGCGGTACATCCAAATTCAGAGCAGCGGCGTTGACACTAACCTTCTCCCCAATTAGGATTTCATTGTTGTCACTTTTGTCCTGCGTCACCCACAACTTCCATTAGGAATGCGAGTTCTTCTTCCAAACTCCCCACCTGTTTCTTGCAACTCTTCCTCTGGTGGCTTGAACTCCGCCACACCTGCAAACCAGCTAGGTCCTTGTTGACTTTTAGCGCGATTATCTCTTCCACCTCCCCCTTTTGATGCTACTTCAATAGACCGTTTGCAACGGGCGGCTATCCTTTGCTCGGGCGAGAGGTGAATGTCCCTCATCCCTTTGAAGTCTGGCGGGTACTGGCCAACTTTCCCTCTGCCATAGACAAAACATTTGGCTCTGGTGTGACTGACTGGATAGGAGCAATAGGTGTTCTCGCAAATAACATGGTGTCCAGTTGGGTTTGGGTAAGAATTCACTTTCCTGTTGTTTCAATGAGATTGCTTTGACTGACCCCTGTTCACAGGTGTCGTAGACGTTCCTACGAATTCCTGGCTGGCTGTGTAAACGCCAGCGACAGCGCAACTGTCCATCTTGCGTGATTTCCCAGTAGCCACAATTGCGTTGATTGCAGCAACTGATGGATGGAGCTGCAATTGGACTTCCTCATCCTTCAGGGTTTGGATTACAAAGTTCAACAATAGTGGTTTCCCTGCGGCCTCCGGTATCTTCAACCTGTTGTGGAGGTTGTCACGACAATAGCGCCAGTCGATGTCTGGACTCATCAGGGTGATGAGGTGTTTGGCGAACTGGTCATCGGGCATCATGTTTGGATCAGCATCTCGGAGCCAGTTGTAGAGTTGGACCATAGACTGGAGCCAGGAGACAGGGTTGCCTCCAGCTGGACAAGCATTGCCGATGATTTGTTGGTTGATATTGATAGCGGTGAGTGTATTAGCTGGTTCGTATTCGCACTTCAGTGCTAACCAAGCATCATGGGCATTAGCAGCATTCCAAACGAGGTACAGCTTTGAAAGGGGGACTGCTCTGGCAATTACTGCTCGGGTCTTCTTGTCGCCATTGAGCCAGTCCTTAGCCTTCTGCTGTGCGAGTTTGACTTCGGCTTCGTTACCTGGGATGGTAAACATTGTCAGAACACTGTTAAGTCCGTGCAACCCGGAGCGGAGCGGCCGAGGTATCAGACAGAAACACTCCAGAAAGGGTCCAGGCTGGACCTCATGAGATATGGGACTTGGTGAAGCTATTGGCAACACCCTTGACACGCTGTAAGGTGTCCCAAGAGGAAAACAATGGGAAAGGCCTAAGCTAAGTCAAGGCAGCGGAACCGAAGGCGGAGCCGAGGTTCTGCCGAGATTACGTGGCTGTGTCCGCTTAGTAACCAGAAACGTCGGAAAGACAAAGGCAAGACTCAGAAAGTGAGATCAGCTAGACTAAGTCAATTTTGGAGCTAAAGTATCAGTACAAGTTTAACTACTTAAATACTACTAAGTCTGGATAAATGGAGAAAGTGTTTAACAATAAGAAATAGATTCCCGGGAGCCGGACTGGGTACTCGGTAAGTAAAAACAATAAAGTAATTCAGTAGCAAAAGACAAAAGAATATAAAAGGCAATAAAACAATAAGTACCATAAAACAAAAGCATGGGAAAGGCGTCCGAAGGTACCGGGGATATATCCGAGGCTGTTCCGAGGGTTTCCGAGGGTTACCGAGGCTCAGAACGGAACGGAACGGCTCGGCTCTGGCGGACACGGAAGCAAGACTGGAAAGCAAGGAAGGAACCATAATGAAGTCTAAACAAGTCAATGACTTGCAACCAGGTTCCAGCCGAGGTATGGCCGAGGTTTCCGAGATTATTACCAAGATATAGGCTCGGTAAGCCTCGGAAATAGGCGCCGGAGGCTCGGCGGTAATTTAGGGGTAATTGGTGGACTTTGGAGGCACCGGAATGCATGGATATAACAAATGCCCAATGTGTTGAGACCTTCAGCACATTGTGTTACTCGCAATTCTGGGATTCTTGGTGGATTGTATTCTGTTCCACTGATGTATTTCCAGTATCCAGCTGCATCAAGTTCGAGTCCTAACTTTTGTTTGAACTCGTTATAGTTGTTTGTACTGTCTTCGTCCTCCTTGATAGGGAGTAGACTGAGTCGTTTCCAGTCTGACTTCTCTTTCTCTTTGGTAAGTTCCATAATAGGAAATTTCGACTGTGCTGATAATTTGAAGATTCAGGGAAGAGTTTTGCTGTAGTTGCAGGTCCAGCTGGTTCAGTAAGAATGCTATAGCAAACCCTGATAATTTAGGATTTGCTATTGTAGCAAATCCTAATAACTATTATAGGGGAGTGCTATAGCATGCTGATACTGTTGTATAGAGCCAAAAATTGCGATTTTTGTACAGCCTGAACCGCTGCCCGTGGGAAAAAACTGACATCTCCCCCTTGCCCCGTGGTAGTGATGGCTACCCACCCATAACCTTATCTTATCATGTTACCCTAACCCTGACCCAGCGGAGCCTTTCCTTTTATATAACCCCTATATTGAACAGCGGGGGCAAGCCCCCGCACCCCCAACTTCGTCCTCACCCCTAAACTTACCTACTCCACCTCATGTATGGACCTTAACTTTCCCACGGTCACATGATAGCCCAGACCACTGTATGGACCAGGTTAGGGTTAGCTAAACCTAACCCTAACTTTTTATGTCACATGACCATCTGGTAGCATTACCTAACCATAACCCTAACCCTATAGTACCATAGTCTGCTATAGCAGCTAGGCAAGAGGTGACGAGGATTCTAAGCGAACACACTGTCCCACGCTTAGACAGAGGGTATGAAAAAGGAAGGAGTCCAGGTCGGGTCCATCGGCGAATCACTGCCGCTGTCAACCCAGCCGTCATGCCGTTACAATTACAATTATGCGTCGCGTCAACGTCGTGTTGCGCTGAACGCCATGAACGCGTCTCAGTTGCACTCAGAATGAAAGAATTTGGCTCAAACTATGTACTGGTATGTACTGGTATTAGGATGCAAAGTAAAGCTAAACAAAATATTACGGTTGTAGCCTATGATTCAGCGCCTTCTTATCTGTATGTGCGCGCGATGGTGTAACACCATCAGGTACAGCTGACCTCTTCTTGGTCAGTGTCATATGCGTGACCTGTGCAGGTACAGACGCGCCGATAACTCGATTAGAAGATGAAGCGATAGCGGAAAGTGACTCATTCCGTGAAATTGTAACCTTTGGCTTTGGTTTCGGTCGTATCCGAGGCTTTTCAATTGCAGAATTGACATCGGAATGTGAGTTGGTAGGAGGGGTAATGGTAGCGGTAGAATGTGACTTTGTGGAAGGGGCAGCGGTGGTGGTAGATGCGGTGGCCGTAGAAGGTAATGCAGAGGCAGAAGTATATGGTCATTGTTGGGCTGATTGTTATAGACATTATGTACAGGATTCGAGTTGCATTTTTGAGAAATTAGAGCGGTAGATTCGCGCCGTTTCGCGTCGTTGAGACGCGTTTAGCGCGACGCGCAATGAATAAGGACAACACAGGGAGTAATTTTATCCTGACTACGGCACATGACGGCTGTCAACCCAGCGGCAGTGGTTTGCCGATGGATTCAGCCTGGACTCCTTCCTTTTTCATACCCTCTGTCTAGCGTGGGACAGTGTGTTCGCTTAGAATCCTTGTCACCTCTTGCAGCTAGGTGTCGGCTCCCCTATAATAGTTATCAGGATTTGCTACAATAGCAAATCCTAAGTTATCAGGGTTTGCTATAGCATTCTTGCTGCCTCTGGCAGCTCTATAGCGAGGATTTCGAAGATATAGGGGCTTTTCTGTTGTGCAGTGATTAGAACTTGGGGCCCATAACCTGTCAAGGTTATATGAATTCTATAGGATATGTGTGTATATCTGGTACAGAGCAACAAGAGCGATAAGTACAATATTAATGTATGGGAAAGTGTTCATACCTGGTATGGAGCAACAAGAGCGATAGGGGTTGCTCTGTCCCAGGTCGGTATGTAAGTTGGACGGAAGTATATTGGTAAGGCTGAGGTCGGTTAACTATGACAAATATGGTAGTCTATGGAATCCATGGTCCATAGAATCCATGGACTACAAAATATAGTAGTCTATGGAATCCATGGTCTGTGGAATCCACGGACTAAAAATGTAGTTGTTTATGGAATCCATGGTCTGTGGAATCCTTGGACTACAAAATATAGTTGTCTATGGAATCCATGGACTACAAAATGTAGTTGTCTATGGAATCCATGGTCTGTGGAATCCATGGACTACACAATAAAGTAGCACATGGATTCCACAGACTAATAAATACAGCATAGTGGTGTATGGATTCCATGCACTATGAACTATAGTAGTTCATAGTGGTGTATGGATTCCACACACTATGAACTATAGCAGTTCATTGTCAGGCCTTGGCTCATTTCTCATCCACTATCCACCCGCTGATGTTTCCCACGCTTCCTGACCATCCGCGGATACTTCCCGCACTCATTACCTACCTTGCGGGCACTTTCCATGCTTATTTACCATTTATTCTGCCTGCCGGGCACTTTCTACATGTGATTACCACTTATCCTGCCTCCGGGTGCCTCCCGCACTTGATAACCATCCATCAGGCCCTCCCGACGACTTACACAGCCACCCTACAGTATATAAGTAGACACCCCGAGTCCATGCACCCTAGTCTGTTATTACCATTGTTACCGAATCAATCCCATTTTGCCTCTGTCTCTGTCTCTGTCTCTCTATTTCTATCTGTTCTAACCAGCTGTGCCTTCCAAGCTCCGTTTGAAGGCCCACTGACATCTGCATTAACTGCGAGGCTCTGTCTGTAGATACCAAATCTACATCCAGAGCTCACTGTCTTCTATCTCTGTTTACAACTTTACAACCAAAGCTCCCCAGGAGCTTCCTATTTGGGTTTTGCTACCTCTAGAACCTCTGGGACCGTCCGCTTTCACTCAATTCCGCCCGCTCCCACGCTATTTCCACCCGCTCTCACGCTAATCCATCCACTCCCATGCTATTCCCATCCGCTTTCACCCTATTCTATCCACTCCCATGGTATTTCCGTCTGCTCTTGTGCTATTCCATCCGCTCCCACGCTATTTCCGCCCGCTTTCACCCCATTCCACCCGCTCCCACGCTATTCCTGTCCGCTTTTGCTGTATTCCACCCGCATTATCCATATTCGGACTTATTACACCTTTTTGGACCACCCCTTTATCCATATTCCATCCACTTCCACTCATTTCTGGTTGTCGGACCACAATACCACCCGCTTCCTCCTGATTACATCATCGGGTGGCCCGTACACTGTTCCTTGCACCTCTGAGGCTTGTACTGTTCTGTACAACACTCATACTACTGTCCAGACCCACCTTACGGCACGGTTACCCAGGGTGGTCGCATTTGGTCTCCACCTACATCTAGGTGGGAGACATTCGGGATACCTTGGTTCGAGATCCATTTCATGCACCGGGTCTCACATTCATGGATTCCATGAACTACTATAGTTTGTAGTGCGGGGGTTCAATTCAATCTGACAATGAAAATTGCTACTGGTTCCATGGGCCATTTACTACATCTTAAAAGATTCAATGCACCTGAAGATTCCACTCATTTCAGACAGTTGAAAAGCTTCTAATCACCCAGCATGAATGTATTTAGGAGCAAGACTAGGTGATACCATTCAATCTGATGATAGAAATCACTACTGATACCAGTATGGCGGCAGTACTTAGACAGGTCATTTCCTACACCCCAGAATATTCCATACTTATGAAACATTTCCAGTCATGTCAGACTAATGATGGACACGAGTCCGGATCTGGAACAGGTACCTGCAGGTATACCCGTGGGAATACCCACAGGTATTTGACCTGTGGATCCCGGTACCTGTTTCCCATGGATCCAGCACAGGTCACAGGTCATCCTTTGGGATATTTTTAATGACCTGCAGGTACCTGTGGATCCAGCATCAATAAAAATTGTACTACTCAAGTGCTGTAAATATTGAGTAATTTCATTAAAGTTTGACTGATATTAGTACATTCATACCTGATGAAGTTATTAACACTAGTATTTGTTTAATACTAGTCAATATTGACTGTATATATTAGTACTATAGTCTAGTATTGGTATGTTTTGAATACAATAGTGCTAGTGAGCTAAGGTAGAGGTCATTCATACGCACCCAACCCCGCGTGGCACTGTCACGCGTTATGAAACTGCCAAATCTGGCCACTTTTGGGCGCTTTCGACATCAATCAATACACCCTCCTCAATCTCCTACATCTAGAGCATAATGGCCACGATAGAATTATTTGTTTACTGCTTGAGTGCATGGGTATCAAATTTCAAGCCGTTAAAATAATATTAAAATGGTGTTGATAACGAAATACTACTCCAGTTATGAGTTTTTAAGACTTTGGAACCTAGTGAGGACACCCGAGTCCTCAAAATCTTTCAAATAATCAGCTGGAATAGCACGGTGACCTCTGTAGCGCCTTGAAGCATAAGCAGCCTCACGACCGTTAAGTCCCTTTGTGTAAGCATCAGTGTACCGCAATGCCCGATTGCAGAATCTGTTCAAAGTCAGTATAATACCAACACAAATATAGAAACAAAATCACCTCCGAATACAAAGAAGGGGAATTGCATCTAATGATGCAATTGTATTCCTTTCCAAGTCCTCTTCTTTTGATGATTCAGGGCAAAGACGATAGAGCCGCTTGGCAAATCCCCAACATTGCTCAATCGGATTAAGCTCACAATGGAACTTTGGCAGAAACAAGACTTGAACGCCACGCGACTCGCATTCCATCTCCAACAACGACTTGACATTAGCGAAATCCGGCTCATTGAAAAGCATACGGCGCATGCAGCAATTTGTGGCTGTGGGAGCACAATTAAAGGTGTTTCCGCACTGTGCCTTTTTTCCTGCAACATTGTATCCCCGTTCAGTCAAAATCGTTTCCATACCTTTGAATAGTCCCATATCTGGCCCCTCCGTGAAATAAAGTGACTGAGAAGTGCCATCATGAGATGCACCGACCATTGGAACTGGCACCTTTTCAACAACCGTTCCAGATGCACCTCGAATTATCTTTTCAACCAAAAAGTTTGGACGCATTTCACCTTTACGAGGACCTGATTTGAATGGTACCGGCTTGGACTTGGGCATATGGCGAGCAGAAAGGGCTTCATCTGCCCGCTTCTTGTGTGTAGTGGCATTGTCAAAAATGAAAATGTGTTCCATGTCAGGACCAAATTCGGGGAGAATATCCATTGCATCTTTGGCCTGTTGAATTACATCTTTGTGAGTGAAGTACCCATCGCGGTTCTTCCCTGGACGAAAAATGCGACGCGCGGATTGACCAGAAGCAGGACCACGCAACCACCCAAACTCAGCTGACACAAAATCCGCAATCATGAGTGATAGACCTTCACCCTTCCTGTATGGTTTGATTGGCCCATCCTTGTGATACCAAGCTCGGCGGCGTCGATCATGAGCATAAAATATTGACTCATCATGGTACCAAATGACAATTCGTGGTGCTGGATTGAAAGTGAAGTTTGGCAAAGTATAGTCTGGCTCTGCCTCTCGAACCTCTTTCCCATCCTTATCAAACATCTTCATACGGTCATAAAGTGACTGAATGTGAGGGATAAAAACTTTTTGGCGGTACCAGACCACATCCTCACGTTCATGACCATCAACATACTGCCCTTTTGGAGCCCAAGTCCATCGAAAACCCATCGCTTTAAGATACCGTTGAGCTGTAGTCAATGAAATCTTCTTTGTGATCCCATGGCACTGCATAACATCCTCTCGACACAACCATTCCTGCACTTTACTGGCCGTAACAAGTGTCCCAAGCTCCTGAAGATACAGTCCAAGCTCCTGACAGAGATCTTCGTTTACCAACAGTGACTCATTCCAGTTACCATATGGATTTTCAGGAAGGAGAGACCTGTCCGAAATATACTGTCGGGCCATACGGCGCAGGACACGGGCACAATATCGACCACGACACATTGTGATCGCCGCAGCATCTGAAGCAGCTCCCCATTTCCCATAACATAGTGATTTTGGGTGAACATAGAGTGCAAAGATAGAGTTTGAGAGCATACAAAGACCCAGGGCTCACCTGTGTGTACCTGGACTGACCAGAAATACAGGTACCTGCATTTGAAAACCATATAAGATTATTATAAAGGTAACATTAATTATATTCTGTAGTTTACTACATGTGTCAAGCACCATCACTTAGTCCTAGCATTACACTTACTAGTAGAAAACTAGTAAGACTAGCTATTACCACTGGTATGCTGTACCTAATGCTTAAGCTGTAACTTAGTCTGGAGTAACTAGTACTAATGCAGGAATGGTATCAATATATTATAAGTAGAGAAACACAGGGATATGTAAAAATTATTTTTTGACATCACCTTGTCTCTGGGGTTTATTTGGGCTGTGAAGCTCAAAAAATATTTTCAAGATTAATTCTAATAGGAATTGCTGTTCTGATAATTTGGAAGATTCAGGGAAGAGTTTTGCTGTAGTTTGCAGGTCCCAAGCTGGTTCAGTAAGATGCTGATAGCAAACCCTGATAATTTAAGGATTATGCTATTGTAGCAAATCCTAATAACTATTATAGGGAGTGGCTATAGCAATGCTGATACTGTCTGTATAGGGCCAAAAAATTGCGATTTTTTAGCAGCCTGAAGCCGCTGCACCGTGAGGAAACTGACATCCCCCCCCTTGCCCCGGCTGGTAGTGATGGCTACCCCACCCCCATAACCTTATCTTATCATGTTACCCTAACCCCTGACCCAGACGGAGCCCTTTCTCTTTTATATACCCCCTATATGAACAGCGGGGCAAGCCCCCGCACCCCCGACTTCGTCCTCACCCCTAAACTTACCTACTCCACCTCATGTATGGACCAAGTTAGGTTAGCTAAACCTAACCCTAACTTTTTATGTCACATGACCATCTGGTAGCATTACTAACCATAACCTAACCCTATAGTACCATAGTCTGCTATAGCAGCTAGGTGTCGGCTCCCTATAGATAGTTATCAGGATTTGCTACAATAGCAAATCCTAAGTTATCAGGGTTTGCTATAGCATTCTTGCTGCCTCTGGCAGCTCTATAGTGAGGATTTCGAAGATATAGGGGCTTTTCTGTTGTGCAGTGATTAGAACTTGGGCCCATAACCTGTCAAGGTTATATGAATTCTATAGGATATGTGTGTATATCTGGTACAGAGCAACAAGAGCGATAAGTACAATATTAATGTATGGAAAGTGTTCATACCTGGTATGAGCAACAAGAGCGATAGGGGTTGCTCTGTCCAGGTCGGTATGTAGTTGGACGGAAGTATATTGGTAAGGCTGAGGTCGGTTAACTATGACAAATATGGTAGTCTATGGAATCCATGGTCCATAGAATCCATGGACTACAAATATAGTAGTCTATGGAATCCATGGTCTGTGGAATCCACGGACTAAAAATGTAGTTGTTTATGGAATCCATGGTCTGTGGAATCCTTGGACTACAAAATATAGTTGTCTATGGAATCCATGGACTACAAAATGTAGTTGTCTATGGAATCCATGGTCTGTGGAATCCATGGACTACACAATAAAGTAGCACATGGATTCCACAGACTAATAAATACAGCATAGTGGTGTATGGATTCCATGCACTATGAACTATAGTAGTTCATAGTGGTGTATGGATTCCACACACTATGAACTATAGCAGTTCATTGTCAGGCTTGGCTCATTTCTCATCACTAATCACCCGCTGATGTTTCCCACGCTTCCTGACCATCCCGCGGATACTTCCCGCACTCATTACCTACTTGTGGGCGTTTCATGCTTATTTACCATTTATTCTGCTGCCGGCACTTTATACATGTGATACACTTATCCATGCCTCCGGTGCCTCCGCACTTGATAACCATCATCAGGCCCTCCCGACGACTTACACAGCACCCTACAGTATATAAGTAGACACCCGAGTCCATGCACCCTAGTCTGTATTACCATTGTTACGAATCAATCCATGTTTGCTCTGTACTCTGTCTCTGTCTCTCTATTTCTATCTGTTCTAACCAGCTGTGTCCTTCCAAGCTCCGTTTGAAGGCCCACTGACATCTGCATTAACTGCGAGGCTCTGTCTGTAGATACCAAATCTACATCCAGAGCTCACTGTCTTCTATCTCTGTTTACAACTTTACAACCAAAGCTCCCCGGGAGCTTCCTATTTGGGTTTTGCTACCTCTAGAACTCTGGACGTCCCTTCACTCAATTCCGCCGCTCCCACGCTATTTCCACCCGCTCTCACGCTAATCCATCCACTCCCATGCTATTCCCATCCGCTTTCACCCTATTCTATCCACTCCCATGGTATTTCCGTCTGCTCTTGTGCTATTCCATCCGCTCCCACGCTATTTCCGCCCGCTTTCACCCCATTCCACCCGCTCCCACGCTATTCCTGTCCGTTTTGCTGTATTCCACCTGCATTATCCATATTCGGACTTATTACACCTTTTTGGACCACCCCTTTATCCATATTCCATCCACTTCCACTCATTTCTGGTTTGTCGGACCACAATACCACCCGCTTCCTCCTGATTACATCATCGGGTGGCCCGTAACACTGTTCCTTGAACTCCTGAGGCTTGTACTGTTCTGTAACAACACTCATACTACTGTCCAGACCCACCTTAACGGCAACGGTTACCCAAGGTGGTCGCATTTGGGTCTCCACCTACATCTAGGTGGGAGACATTCGGGATACCTTGGTTCGAGATCCATTTCATGCACCGGGTCTCACATTCATGGATTCCATGAACTACTATAGTTTGTAGTGCGGGGGTTCATTCAATCTGACAATGAAAATTGCTACTGGTTCCATGGGCCATTTACTACATCTTAAAAGATTCAATGCACCTGAAGATTCCACTCATTTCAGACAGTTGAAAAGCTTCTAATCACCCAGCATGAATGTATTTAGAGCAAGACTAGGTGATACCATTCAATCTGATGATAGAAATCACTACTGATACCAGTATGGCGGCAGTACTTAGACAGGTCATTTCCTACACCCCAGAATATTCCATACTTATGAAACATTTCCAGTCATGTCAGACTAATGATGGACACGAGTCCGGATCTGGAACAGGTACTGCAGGTATACCCGTGGGAATACCCACAGGTATTTGACCTGTGGATCCCGGTACCTGTTTCCCATGGATCCAGCACAGGTCACAGGTCATCCTTTGGGATATTTAATGACCTGCAGGTACCTGTATTTCTGGTCAGTCCAGGTACACACAGGTGAGCCCTGGGTCTTTGTATGCTCTCAAACTCCTATACTTATTAAGTTGTTACTGCTAATACAATACTAGTATAGTACTGACAAAGCTTAGGCTAAATACTGTATCAAAAAGATAGTCATTGTATTACTTCCATCCATACTATCTAATACTGATACTTATTACTGGAAGCAATGGCATAAGATTTATTACTAACAAGTACTGGAGACCTGGATTAAAAATTTTCAACAGGTCATACAGGTACCTGCAGGTATACCTGCCACGGATCCCAGTTATACCAGACCTGTTTCCCACAGATCCGGGGCAGGTCACAGGTCAGCCCTTTGAGGCCACAGGTACCTGTCTGGCGGATCCGGGTCAACCCAGATCCGGACTTGTGTCCATCTTTATGTCAGACAGTTGAAAGAACTCTGTTCACTCAACATGCACATATTTTGGAGTAAAAATAAAGAGTACCATTCAATCTGACAATGAAAATCATTACTGATTCCAGTACAGTGGTGGTACTTACATGGGTCATTTACTACATCCCAAAATATTCAATGCATCTGGCAAATTTCCTGTCATTTCAGAGAGTTGAAAGTCCTCTACTCACTCAAGATGAATGTATTTGGGAGAAGGAGTAAGTGATACCATTCAATCAGATGGTAGAAATTACTACTGATTCTAGTATGGTGGTACTTACATGGGACCTTTCCTGCACCTGAGAACATTCAATGCTTGTGAGATATTTCCAGTCATTTTAGATGGCTGAAAAGACTCTGCTCACTCAAGATGAACATATTTTTGAGTGAAATTAAACGGTACCATTCAAACTGATGATGAAAATCACTACCAATTCCAGTACAGTGGTGGTACTTAAATTAGTCATTTAATACACCCTAAAATACTCATTGCATCTTAAAAATTTAGAATAAGTACCTGCAGGCGCATATATACAATGGAGCCAGTGAAGGAACCCTAGATTGGGTTTTTCTCATGTGCTTGGTTTCCTGAGTGGGATGGAGCAATAATATTCAGAAAGGGACAGAGAGCTCATTCATACACTACTACATGGATTCCATACACTACAATATTTTGTAGTGCATGGATTCCATACACTACAATATTTTGTAGTGCATGGATTCCATAGACTATAACATTTAGTAGTTCATGGATTCCAAGACTATGATAATTTCTAGTCCATGGATTCCACACACTACTACATGGATTCCATAGACTACAACATTTGTAGTCCATGGATTCCACAGACCATGGAGTCCATAGATTACTATATTTTGTAGTCCATGGATTCCACAGACCATGGATTCCATAGACAACTACATTTTTTAGTCCGTGGATTCCACAGACCATGGATTCCATAGACTACTGTATTTTGTAGTCCATGGATTCCACAGACCATGGATTCCATAGACAACTACATTTTTTAGTCCGTGGATTCCACAGACCATGGTTCCATAGACTACTGTATTTTGTAGTCCATGGATTCCACAGACCATGGATTCCATAGACTACTATATTTTGTAGTCCATGGATTCCACAGACCATGGATTCCATAGACTACTATATTTGGTAGTCCATGGATTCCATAGACTATATTATTTTGTAGTCTGTGGATTCCACAGACCATGGATTCCATATAGTGTGACACCTGTCACACCATGGATTTCCTGTGGATTTACTTCATATTAGATAGTGGATTGTTACACTTTGGTCTAACTAAGAAGATATAAATTGGGGCAGCCTGAAGTGCCTATTGAGCCCTTATCTAGTTTGTGAACTTTCATCAAATCTCGTGGGAGTTTCCCAGGCCTGATAAGACTGGACAATTGAACATATATATTTTGATCAATTGTAAGGCAAGAAAAAATATGTGAAAAATGACCCATTGAAGTTACAATTACAAGGCACTGTAAGACCTCCTAAGGTCTTGAAATGCCCTTGTTTTCTAATCATGGATCATGGCCTTGTATGGCTTTATTTGTGTAGAAATAACACCGTTAGATCAGCTCATATCCATCAATGGCTTGTATTACAGAGATAATCAAGTCAGAGCGCTAGTACTTGGAAGATAAGCGCCAAACCGCAGATGGGCACTCGTGAACTGTCTACAATCAAAAATCTGTCCTCAGCTGCACATGTGTTCCCTACAGCATGAGCTACTTATCATAGTTGCCTGGTGACTACATGTTCTTTAGTGATGGATTAAGTACAATCTTACTTGCTACTAAGTACTGGTTCCCTTACGCAATACTGTATATATATTGTATGACTACTAAAATTAGTGGTTCGATACTTGTAGAACTGATTGAACAAACATGTACTGATATACTATTTTATTATATGTTGTTAAAATTCCCAAAATGCCTTAGTAAGCTTTAGCAATTTTGCCGGCCATGTGTAGTTCACCATATGGGTGAAGTTTGCAAGCACCATAAGTTTAAAACAAGGCCGGGTGAAAAGTTGACCAGTTGGGTGAGGTTTATCTTACTTGTGTACATTATAAGAGTTTTCAAGGCCTTATCTACAAAGTTTACTTTTTGTGATGATTTCCACTCAATGCAGCTGCTTAGAGAGCATCTCCATATTTGCCTCCCTGAGCATTCACATCAGCTCCATTGTTCAATAGAAGCTGGACTCTGGCTTCATTTCCACTGGAGGCAGCTGCTTGGAGAGTATTTCCATATTCACCTCCCTGAGCATCCACATCAGCTCCATTTTTCAAGAAGAGCTGGACTATGGCTTCAACCTTGAATGCAGCTGCTTGGAGAGCCTTTCCATATTCACCTCCCTGAGCATTCACATCAGCTCCATTGTTCAAAAGAAGCTGGACTATGGCTTCATTTCCACTCAATGCAGCTGCTTGGAGAGCGTTTCCATGAAAGCCTCCCTGAGCATCCACATCAGCTCCATTGTTCAATAGAAGCTGAACTATGGCTTCATTTCCACTGAATGCAGCTGCTTGGAGAGCATTTCCATATTTGCCTCTCTGAGCATTCACATCAGCTCCATTGTTCAATAGAAGCTGGACTATGGCTTCATTTTCACTCAATGCAGCTGCTTGGAGAGCATTTCCATATTCACCTCCCTGAGCATCCACATCAGCTCCATTGTTCAAAAGAATCTGGACTATGCCTTCATTTCCCTCAAATGCAGCTGCTTGGAGAGCATTTCCATATTCACCTTCCTGAGCATTCACACCAGCTCCATTGTTCAAAACAAGCTGGACTATGGCTTCATTTCTACTGAATACGGCTGCTTGGAGAGCATTTTCACATATGCCTCCCCGAGCATTAACATCAGCTCCATTCTTCAATAGAAGCTGGACTATGGCTTCATTTCCACTGAATGCAGCTGCTTGGAGAGCATTTCCATATTCACCTCCCTGAGCATCCACATCAGCTCCATTGTTCAATAGCAGCTGGACTATGGCTTCATTTCCCCACAATGCAGCTGCTTGGAGAGCATTTCCACATATGCCTCCCCGAGCATTAACATCAGCTCCATTCTTCAATAGAAGCTGGACTATGGCTTCATTTCCCCTCACTGCAGCTGCTTGGAGAGTGTTTCCATGAAAGCCTCCCTGAGCATCCACATC
Source organism: Gymnopus androsaceus JB14 (assembly GCA_009733575.1). Lineage (NCBI taxonomy): Eukaryota > Fungi > Basidiomycota > Agaricomycetes > Agaricales > Omphalotaceae > Gymnopus > Gymnopus androsaceus. The sequence continues at coordinate 592,373 of ML769391.1, forward strand.
AGCTCCATTTTTCAAAAAAAGCTGGACTATGGCTTCATTTCCCTTGAATGCAGCTGCTTGGAGAGCCTTTCATATTCACCTCCCTGAGCATTCACATCAGCTCCATTGTTCAAAAGAAGCTGATATGTCATTCCTCATGCAGCTGCTTGAGCATTCATATACTCATGCATCACATCAGCTCATAGCTGGACTATGGCTTCATTTCCACTGAATGCAGCTGCTTGGAGAGCATTTCCATATTTACCTCCATGAGCATTCACATCAGCTTCATTTTTCAAAAGAAGCTGGACTCTGGCTTCATTTCCACTCAATGTAGCTGCTTGGAGAGCATTTCCATGAAAGCCTCCCTGAGCATCCACATCAGCTCCATTTTTCAAAAAAAGCTGGACTATGGCTTCATTTCCCTTGAATGCAGCTGCTTGGAGAGCATTTCCATATTCACCTCCCTGAGCATCCACATCAGCTCCATTGTTCAAAAGAAGCTGGACTATGGCTTCATTTCCACTGAATGCAGCTGCTTGGAGAGCATTTCCATAAAAGCCTCCCTGAGCATTGATGTCATATTCACCACTGTAAATCAGGTTAGATACACTCCTTTTCAATTCACCAGCAGCAGCACAATAAAGTGGGTTAGGCTCCTTCTGACTATATCCTAAATGATGGATTGATTTTATCCAGAATTTAAATGGTGCACTTCCTTCTTTCAGAAACTCTTTGGTTAAATTGTCTAGGTCTGTCTCTGGACCTGATTCTTGCACTGGCCTTGTGTGGGCTTGCCAATAATTTGCTGCATAATGATATGTTTTTGATTTAAAAGATAGCAAGCCTGCTTTGTTTTTCACAATGGTTGATTTCAATAGATATATAATACATATCTTTGCCAATGAGGCATGAGCTAGCCATGCATTAAACTCAAACAAACTCTTTGTCTGATCTGAATTTGCCTTTGTAATCAGAAACTCCTTCACAGAGGTGTGTGCCAATTGGACTATATTATTTGTGTCAACAGTCACAAGATTGGAATCAACAACCAGCTCTATTTTCAGGGTCATGCCATCACTTGTATACAATTCCTGTTTTTCCAAGTCAATTGCAAGAAAATCTGAAACTTGCTCTTTATTTAGTGGTTCAAAGGCAAATGTGAGCCACATCAGAAGGTGATGGGCATCTGCTGCACATTTACTTTCCTCAGCATTTTTTATGGCTTGCATGTATGTTTCCTCCAAATCATGTGGTAAGTTTGGCAATGTCTGAATGACTACCTTGTCATTTGGACATTGAATCAATGTTCTGACTTGACAATCTACCCACCGAAATCTAAATCACAGATATAAACATGGATGTATTCATGGTCAGATTTGAATTACTTACTGCCCCTGTGCCTTGGTCTTCAATGTATTCAATACCATAGCTTTCAACTCCCCTTTGAAATAGGGATGTAGTTGATCTTCCAAATAGAGAGAAATATCTTCTTCAATCCTGGAACTCCAACTGTCCAATGTAATCAATTCAATATTGACTGCTTGGCCATCTGGTAAATATCGGCTTGTAACAGCAGTTTTGATTTTCTTGGAGATGTTTGCCACCCACTTCAGAACATAGGCTCTATCCTGCAGGTTGCATTCATCCAAGGCATCTAGCACAACACATCCAGGAATAGATTCTTGAATAATTCTGTTCAGGGTATTTTCCAACTGCAAATTGCGAGGTTGGCTAATTTGATGACCTCTCTTGCACTGGCTATACAATTCTTGCAATGCTGGACAAACTCCATACTCATTCACACCCATTTGTTGCAGCATATTTAACAGAAATCCCCGATAACCAGATTTGTCTCCTTTGTTATCACGGAAATCAAAATAATGAAACCAAACAATGTTTGAGGTGTCATATAGATGATCTATGATTGTTGTTCTAGGAATTCTTTCACCTTTAGTCATTTCTTGTCAAGTATCACCATTGCACTTACGATATGACTGTTTTACCTGATCCAGCTACAAAAATATATCAATCACTTGGAATGATAATATTTCACACTAGCTCAATTCACCTTTTCCTTGAATCCACAGCAATCCACCATTATTGTTCCACTCAATGTATCTTGGATGTTCAATGATCCAACTTCCAGTTCCTGCAGTTTTCTTGTTGGCAGCTGTGTCAAAATTGGGAGAGCAATCTGGTGCTTTAAGCCAGTCTTTGATTTTCTGTACTTGATCATGGGCTAAGTTGAATCACTGTCAAATTTCAAGTCTAAAATACAAATTGGAAAACTTGCTCACACTGAATAGTCACATCATTTGCAACAATGAAGTTTCCACCATTTATCCTAAAGTTGGAGGAATTTTCAAACAGACTTCAAACAAGTAAAAATTAACAAAGTGGCTTCTATCAAGCAAGAGTATCCTACCGGATGTCTCCTTGTTTATGTCTACCATGATTGAAAACAATGAGTACAGGTGGCATAGTAGACTAATTAAATGCCTGACTTACTGGTTATCTGAATGTCCGCTCATGATGATGATGACGGGAATGAAGCAAGAGATCAGCACGGGCACAGGGTTTATATACCAGCTACTCTTGTTTACTATTCTTTATATTCTGATGGCCTGTCATCCGATTGGCTGTTATTGTCTCTTACAACTCGTGAATTAGTTGAGGTTTGACCGAGTTATGAGCTGCTCGACGACGCAGTGTTTTGACGGGATCTTGGAACAAGCCCCTTCTTGCGAAGGAAAGCCCGAGCAAACGCTTGCTCCGACGCCATATAAACGCCGACACCGTTAGCCTTAGCGCTAAAAAGCAGATATTCTTCTTTCGCTTCCTCATTATTGATTTCAAGTTCTCTCAGAAAAGAATGCTCTACTTTAAAGTCGACGATCCAAACTGCAATTCTACGACTCATTCAAGTACAATCAACAAAATCCTTCAAAAATACTTCCAGCTCCAATTGACTACCTCCCCCTTCATCCCAGCTTTTCTCCATCTTCTTACTCAGTCTTTTCAAAATTCAATCTTACCGCCTGTCCTTCTTCACCTTTAATCTTTGCCAACAGCCCCTTGACTTCGACCTTGACCGCCTCAACAGTGAATGTAGGCTTATATTCCGTGTTTTCAAAACGCAATAAAGGCTTTGTACCCTTTTCACCGGAGCGCACCTCGATGAGCTCAAAAGCTGCTTTATGTGTGATAGTGAGCTGAGCAACGTTGACTGGCTGATCGGCACCCATAGGCCAAAATATACTGTGCCATTGATAGATGAGAGATATCTCGTCATGATCAGGTGGAAATGAATAGTTACAGTGGTACCCTGTGTCCAAACGCTTTTCCAGCCTTGAAGGGACAGATCAGATAACTGTACCGAGAGAACAAACTGTTGCAGTGTACCTCCATGAGTGATAAACCACCCCGTTGCTTCATGCTGCAGAATAGTCTCTTGTGGACTCCAAGTCATTTCCATCGCGAATCCACTATTTTTGATTCGTCGGAAAGTTGTGCCAACTTGGACGCATGCGAGAAAATGAAAGGTGTTTGATTCGCAATGAGGGTCTTGATAAGAACAATCAACTTTTCTGGCTCAGGCAGCGAGAAAAGGGTCCCGAAGGAAATCTATGGGCGGGTGAAAAAGGCTTGGAAACTTGTAATACACGTTCAGTGAAGGGAGATACGAGCGATCTCGGACCAAATATTGCTTTGATGCCGTCTAAAAATTGCAAAACCTCCTCGTCACTGTCTAGTCGGCGCCCTAGTGGTTTGGGTAAAGATAGCGGTGCCATGGCACAAGAAGGCTTTCCTATTTGCGCTAGCTACGCTTTCGTGGCGTCCATCGTATCTGGCTCATAGGCTGAGTTTGACACAATGATAACTCCATCGCACACGGGTATAAATCCGACCAAGGATTTCGAACTTCCTCTCAGGAAGGAGGCTGATTTGCGAAGACCGCTCGTGAGCGTACAGTAGCGGGAAGCCTGTTACTTTGACCTTTTCAAATGAGGAGGCATCCTGTTTAAAAGTTGGTATTAGTATCAAAGGAGTTGGAGATCGACATGGGAAGCGTACCGGAAGTGTGATACCAGCAGGGCAGGATGTCTCCTCTGCTTGTGGTTTGAGTATCCGAGCTCTTGCCTCTTCCAATCCTGCTCCAGTCTCTAGTTGCGGAGGCGACGTTCCGCCGAGCGATGCAGGACCATAGATACGAAGAAAAGGCCCAGAAGGAACGGAAACCCATGCTATGATAGGAACCGTTTTCTGAGACGTGGCATAGATGTATTCGTAGGCGTAACCAGCAAGTGGCTAACGGGTCCAGGATTATGATTGGTTTGGGACAAGAGGGGGAGAGAAAGAGAACGAACGTCGATAACAGCCACTAAAGGAGGCGGAAGGCTGGGAAGTGACTTTCCTGATGCAAGTCAAGGATTGGGAGTTGCAGAGAACCGTATATGCAGGAGTGAATTCGGAGAGAAGTTCATAGGGAACAATGTCTAAACCGGCTATATCTATGATGGTGGATCTTACCGTCAGCCTATCTGTCTACTCATGGAAGAAAGGAAGTCGGAGGAAGGACATACATGATACAAGACGAAAGCAAATCGTACTCTACCGGGGACAACTTGGATTTGAGCTCAGATACGAACTTTGGGTAAATGAGTCCAGTAACAAATACGACATCTGGGCGTGCTCTTGTCCAGAGCAATGACGCTGCAGTCATGGGCTTGTAATGACCTAGAAGAAAAAGGAACCACACAAGTGAGTAAAATGAGCTTTGTGATACAGTGAAATATATTGTACCTCAAGCAGGAAGGGAACCGCACATGTTTGAGGGTCGAAGACATAGAAGTTTGAGCCAGATGTAGACGGCCCACTACCACCTTTTAATGGTTGCGCCTAAGCGCCGCTGTGTAGGGACACGATAGATACACGTTAGTGGCAATCGTGGAGAAGGACTGAAGAAAAACCATCGATCGATATATTATAGTAGCCTTGTCGGATAATCTCGGTTATTTATACTACCCCAAGCATCGGGTAGGCGGTGCCAGTGAGATATATTCAGGCCCTCGCTGCATGTTTATTACTTATGCACATGGAGATATTGCGAAGATCTACGCTCACTATGTGACGCAGAAGAGTAAAAGTCAACGAAAACGAAAACGGTACTACGAAAGAAAGTACAACTAGGAGACAAAGTGAAAGGCTGAGTTTTTAGTTTTAACCTACATCGTTTTTAGTATCACAATTCGCCGAGCAATAGAAGAGTTGTTTTGACCAGCGCTTCAAGTCTTTGCCATGATGGCAATATGATGGTCATCCGCGGCCGACTCCAAGTTACTGGCAAGTTGTTGGGCGGATCTTGGCACGCTGAGCACGCCAAGTCTGGGGTTACCACTTCAAGCTTGAAGTGGTAATCAAGCTCCAAGAAGGTTCGAGCTAGAGACAACGATCGTTGGGCTTCATTCAGATCGTCGCCTTTCGGAATTAACTTCTATATATTTCAAGGTTGTGGCGTTAGTAGTAATCCTGAGTTGAGCAAAGAGTTGAGTGCGTATATACGCAGGCTGTCACCAGCGAGATAATGTTTTTGCTTCAATGTTCGCTTCGGTGTTCGCCATAAAAGAAAAGCATCACGACTATGGACTGAATGTAACCGGAAATAGAGCGAGGCCGTCTGGAGCTTGCCTTAGATTTGTCGCGACTTGGTCGCGACTTGAGTTCCGGCAACTCTAGAAATTCAATCACATGAATGACATTGATCGGTGACTCCGATTCAAAAGTATATTTGAGCCCCGCATTTCATGTTGTCACTCTCCGGACCCAGCTTCCTTCTTCTTTCTCTTACCCTCATCCCGACGTTAGCATATAGCTAGTTTGGCAGAGTCGAACTTTTAGGCTCAGAATGTCTCATGGATTCAAAATAACGTCTGCATTATGGGACAAGATCCATCATTTTGCGAGCTTTCCTCAAACTGGAGGTAACTATTTCTCTCCTGTAACTTGGTAGGTTTGGATGATCAACTTGATCTGCACCAGTCTCGCTCCAGCAAATGGTTCTTTTCGGTCAGAATCCAAGCCAGGGGACATTGTTGAAGGCTAGTCAATTCCTGAGTGGTGAGTACCACTTTATGTCAGATCCGACCAACTCAAATATCTCTTTGGCAGAGGAACTACCCGTCAGACTGGCGCATCGTGTCAAGGAGCTAGACGAACTGCCTCATAATCTCTCAGACATGGCCTCCATTATCAAGGTCAAGCATTGGTATGCCCAGAGCTTCGAGGTGCGTCTAGTAGCTCTGAATCCCCAGTTAATTTATGCTAAATCTACGCAGGAACTTATCAAATTTCCTCCGCTTCCTACTCTCTCTCCAGAAATTCGACGATTACTCTTTTCATCTCCTTCCTCAACAAAGTCCAATGGCGAACATCAACTTCCTTCATCTACACCCAACCCGTCTCTTGAGCACATGTTGCTAGTAGACGATGTCGCGAACCAAAACTTTCCTACTAGTCTCGATGGTTCAGGCTCGTCGCGTTCATCATCTTCATCATCAGGCAGTATGGGATTCTATGGTGGCGTTAATGGCCAGCATGCTGGTTGGGGCAACGGTGCGGGAAACGGAAATGGAAACGGGAACGGGAATGGAAATGGAAACGGAGCTACAGTTGAAGGGTTCAATAAGTTAAAGCTGAGGGTCCCGATGGACAGAAGGTGAATACTTGCTCCCGTGGCCACGTTATTCTCATTAACCGTGAACGCAGATACTATGCTGCTCCCATTGCTTCGACAATGGAATGGCCACCGGAGATCCCCGATTACAACAAGCGTTTCACGAAAATGCTAGAGACCATCAAATCAAGACACGATCCAACTGTTACTACGGTCGCCCAAGGTGTGCTGGAATGGAAACACCAGCAGCGTGCGCGCCACATCGGTCTCGATATGCAGCAGTGGTTAGATAGGTTCTATCTCAGCCGAATTGGTATTCGATTCTTAATAGGGCAACGTGAGTCTTTAGCTCCTTTGTCGACAAACATCTCTCAAGTTGTTGTGTATAGACATTGCTTTAAATACACAGGAGGCACATCCCGACTATGTTGGTATTATCTGTACCAACGCGGTGAGCCTTCTTTTTTAATGCTATAAAACATTCTCTAATGTAATACCAGAATGTTCATGATATAATCGAAGAAGCCATCGAAAACGCAAGATTCGTCTGTGAAGAACATTTCTCTCTTTTCTCCTCTCCCCCAGTTCAGCTCATATGTCCGCAAAACCTCACATTCCCTTACGTGCCCGGGCACTTGTCGCACATCATCTTTGAGCTGCTGAAGAACAGTCTGCGAGCAGTAGTAGAGAGACACGGAGTAGGGAATGAAGGCAACTTTCCGCCGATCAAGGTGTGTTCTTAAATGTCCGCTATTACTTGCGAAATAAATTCGCTTACCACGTTCTGATAGGTGATTGTGGTAGAGGGCAAGGAAGATATTACAATCAAGATCTCTGACGAAGGCGGAGGCATCGCTCGTTCTGCGATGGGCCTCATCTGGACTTATATGTACACGACAATGAAAAGCGAAGGACTAGACGAGAACTTCCGGGCTAGCGATTTCAAGGCGCCAATGGCTGGTTTTGGATATGGGCTTCCTCTGAGTCGACTGGTACGTGCTGTTTATTCTTCAGAGTCTTCCTGTTTCCTTCTCACTTTTTTCTAAATAGTATGCACGGTACTTTGGAGGCGATTTGCGATTAATTTCGATGGATGGGTTCGGGACAGATGTTTATATCCATCTGAACCGGTTGAGTAGTAGCCGCGAGCCTCTACCATAACTGCATAGAAGAGCATTTTGGCGTTTATTTTAAGGCTGCTTACGCGTTCAGTTCGAGGATACTCGATTCTGAGTGGTGCGATTAGGGCATGTATGATAGGGAGCGATGTTATCGTTAGTGTGGTGTTTGTAATCTTAGTATACCGGTGTACTAATAGTAATAGCTATTGGGACGCGCTTGTCTCGCAATGAAGAAGATCATTCGCTCATGCCAGTTGAACGTTGAACTTGGAACACCAGAACGGCGGCGGCTATCTATTACCCGAGTGAAACCTAGAATAAATGAATAACAAGTGCCCCCAAGTGAAGATACCTGTGGGTTTCTTGTAAGGACCTAAAGTTGCCAAAATAAATAAAAAAGGCCATTCAAAGATGTCCATTTAGTGAACGAGCTTCGGCTAATCGAAGTCAAGTTTGGAGACATGGCCCTGACTGGAATTCAGACAAATAGAAAGAAGGCACTTATATTGCATAAAGTTCGAGTAATGTAGAGCGATGCAGTCGAGTCTCATACCAGGAAGAATGCGAGAGAAAAGTCTCAACTACCCTGTCAGAGGCTGAGACATCATGTAGGAAGCCATAGGAGAAACTTCAAAAGAAGCTAGCTAGGAGGAAGAGCCATACCTGCAGGAGATTTCTCCACCAGACGCCTACGAATACATCCATGCCACGTCTCAGAAACGGTTCCTATCATAGCATGGGTTTCTTTTGTGTACCGGTAATTTGACGACGAGGGGTTTTGAGAGCTTGAGCAGGGGCATCATCGATGATCTTGGTGTGCAAATTTTCCAGCAAATTGATGATTAGAACTTTTAAAATAAGTCAACTATGAAAAGCGCACCTCAGATCTGGCTCCAGAGACTTTCAATGAGGTCGAGGTACCCTAATAAAGAAAGAGATGTACTAGCTGACTGTTATGAAGAAGAAAAAGGTCTGAATACACCTCAGGCTCAGGCTGAACAAGTTTGACTGGATCCTGAGTGGTTTCGGCACTATCCCATCTGCCAAATTTCATGGCAAGTTCAACATTGTCCTTTTCTTGAGTGCTTTGTGCTGCCTTGTCCACATCCATCACACTCAAGGAAGCACAAGAGACTGAGTGCAAACTTGAAGGATTTCCCTGTCCACATACCTTATCTGGACCCTCCATTGTGAACAGATGATCGCAAATGAAGGAACTCCACTTTCTGAGATGAGAACAGATGACAATCACTGCTAAGACGGATGGCAGGCCATCATGATCAGAATATAAATCATAGTAAACAAGAGTAGTATATAAACCCTTTCCCATGCTGATTTCTTGCTTCATTCCCATCATCATTATCATGAGTGGACAATTTGGCCCAGGTAGCCAGTAAGTTAGGCATTTGAATAGTCTACTATGCCACCTGTGCTCATGTTGTAAATTATGGTAGACATAAACAAGGAGACATCCGGTAGGATACTGTTCCTTGACAGAAGCCAGTTTGTTAATAATTACTTGTTTGAAGTCTGTTTGAAAATTCCTCCAACTTTAGGATAAATGGTGGCAACTTCATTGTTGCAAATGATGTTACTATTCAGCGTGAGCAAGTTTTCCAAGTTCTATTTGAAATTTGAAATTTGACAGTGATTCAACTTAGCCCATGATCAAGTGAAGGAAATCAGAGACTGGCTTAAAGCACCAGATTGCTCTCCCAATTTTGACACAGCTGTCAACAAGAAAACTGCAGGAACTGGAAGTTGGATCATTGAACATCCAAAATACATTCAGTGGAACAACAATAATGGTGGATTGCTGTGGATTCAAGGCAAAGGTGAGTTAAGCTAGTGTGATATATGATTATTCCAAGTGATTGATATATTTTTGTAGCTGGATCAGGTAAAACAGTCATTTCGTGAGTGCAGTCAGGATATTCTACAAGAATTTGGTAAAGATTAAAGAATTTCTAGAACAACAATCATAGATCATCTATATGACACCTCAAACACTGTTTGGTTTCACTATTTTGATTTCCGTGATAACACAGGAGACAAATCTGGTTATCGGGGATTTCTATTAAATATGCTGCAACAAATGGGCGTGAATGACTATAGAATTTGTCCAGCATTGCAAGAATTGTATAGCCAGTGCAAGAGAGGTCATCAAGTTGGCCAACCTCACAATTTGCAGTTAGAAAATACCCTGAACAGAATCATTCAAGAATCTATTCGAGGATATATTGTGCTAGATGCCTTGGATGAATGCAACCTGCAGGATAGAGTCTATGTTCTGAAATGGGTGGTAAACATCTCCAGAAAAATCAAAACTGCTGTTACAAGTCGATATCTACCAGAGGGACAAGCAGCCAATGTTGGATTAATTACATTGGACAGCTGGAGTTCCAGAATTGAAGATGATATTTCTCTCTATTTGGAAAATCAACTACATCCCTATTTCAAAGGAGAGTTGAAAGCTATGGTATTAAATACATTGAAGACCAAGGCACAGGGGCAGTAAGTGATTAAAATCTTACCATGAATACATCCATGTTTACGTCTGTGATTTAGATTTCGGTGGGTGGATTGTCAAGTCAGAACATTGATTCAATGTCCAAATGACAAGGTAGTCATTCAGACATTGCCAAACCTACCACATGATTTGGAGCAAACATACATGCAAGCTATACAAAATACTGAGCAAAGTAAATGTGCAACAGATGCCCATCACCTTCTGATGTGGCTCACATTTGCCTTTGAACCATTAAATAAATGGCAAGTTTCGGATTTTCTTGCAATTGACTTGGAAAAACAGGAATTGTATCCAAGCAATGGCATGACCCTGAAAATAGAGCTGGTTGTTGACTCCAACCTTGTGACTGTGGATGTAAATGGTATAGTCCAATTGGCACACACCTCTGTCAAGGAGTTCCTGATCATCAGCAGAACCTGGGTGATCCCACAGCAAGGTCCCCCTCTGTACAGAACTGGACAGCTCTGTGGCTTCTGTGGATTGTATTGGGGCTTCTGTACAGTGCTGTACAGCAACCCACAGCAATCCACAGCAATCCACAGCAATCCACAGCAATCCACAGCAATCCACAGTTCACCCAGGTTCTGCTGATGATTACCAAGGCTAATTTAGAGCAAACAAAAAGTTTGTTTGAGTTCAATGCACAGTTAGCTCATGCCTCGTTGGCAAAGATATGTATCATATATCTACTGAAATCAACCATTGTGATAAACGAAGCACACCCTATCCCTCCTAAGCAACAAACATATTATTATGCAGCAAATTATTGGCGAGCCCACACAAGGCCAGTGCAAGAATCAGGTCCAGAAACAGCCCTAGACAATTTGACCGAAGACTTTCTGAAAGAAGAAATTGCACCATTTAAACTCTGGAGAGAAATAATATATCATGGAAGATATGGGGAGAAGATGCCCAACCCACTGTACTGCGCTGCTGATGGTGGTTTGAAAAAGAGTGCGTATGATCTGATTTTGAGTGGTGAATATGATATCAATGCAAAGGGAGGACAATATGGAAGTGCTCTCCAAGCAGCTGCATGTGGAAAGAATGAAGCCATTGTCAAGCTGCTATTGAACAATGGAGCAGATGTTAATGCTCAGGGAGGCTTATATGGAAATGCACTCCAAGCAGCAATAGCCATTGGAAATGAAGCCATAGTCCAGCTTCTATTGAAAAATGGAGCTGATGTGAATGCTCAGGGAAGTAAATATGGAAATGCACTCCAAGCAGCAGTATCCAGTGGAGATAACATCATAGTCCAGCTTCTATTAAACAATGGAGCTAATGCAAATGCTCAGGGAGGCAGATTTGGAAGTACTCTCCAAGCAGCTGCATTCAATGGAAATGAAGCCATAGTCCAGCTTCTATTGAACAATGGAGCTGATGTGAATACTCAGGGAAGTAAATATGGAAATACTCTCCAAACAGCTGCAATCAAAGGAAATGAAGCCATAGTCCAGCTTCTATTGGACAATGGAGCTGATGTAAATGTTCAGGGAGGTGAATATGGCAATGCTCTGCAAGCAGCTTCATTCAAGGGAAATGAAATCATAGTCCAGCTTCTATTGAACAATGGAGCTGATGTGAATGCTCAGGGAGGCAGATTTGGAAGTACTGTCCAAGCGGCTGCATTCAATGGAAATGAAGCCATAGTCCAGCTTCTATTGAACAATGGAGCTGATGTGAATGCTGAGGGAGGTGAATATGGAAATGCCCTCAAGGCAGCTACATTCAATGGAAATGAAGCTATAGTCCAGCTTCTATTGAACAATGGAGCTGATTTGAGTGCTCAGGGAGGTTATTATGGAAATGCTCTTCAAACAGCTGCATTCAGTGGAAATGAAGTCATAGCCCAGCTGCTATTAAACAATGCAGCTGACTTAAGTGCTCAGGGAGGCAATTTCGAAAATGCTCTCCAAGCAGCTGCATTCAATGGAAATGAAGCCATTGTCCAGCTGCTATTGAACAATGGAGCTGATTTGAGTGCTCAGGGAGGCAGTTATGGAAATACTCTCCAAGCAGCTGCATTCAATGGAAATGAAGCCATAGTTCAGCTTCTATTAAACAATGGAGCTGATGTGAATGCTCAGGGAGGCTTATATGGAAATGCACTCCAAGCAGCAGTATCCAATGGAAATGAAATTATAGTCCAGCTTCTATTAAACAACGGAGCTGATGTGAACACTCAGGGAGGCAGATTTGGAAGTACTCTCCAAGCAGCTGTATTCAATGGAAATGAAGCCGTAGTCCAGTTTTTATTAAACAATGGAGCCAATGTGAATGCGCAGAGAGGCTTATATGGAAATGCTCTCCAAACAGCTGCAATCAAAGGAAATGAAGCCACAGTCCAGCTTCTATTGGACAATGGAGCTGATGTAAATGTTCAGGGAGGTGAATATGGCAATGCTCTGCAAGCAGCTTCATTCAAGGGAAATGAAATCATAGTCCAACTTCTATTGAAAAATGGAGCTGATGTGAATGCTCAGGGAGGCAGATTTGGAGATACTCTTCAAGCAGCTGCATTCAATGGAAATGAAGCCATAGTCCAGCTTCTATTGAACAGAAAAGCTGATGTGAATGCTAGAGAGGCTATTTTGGAAATGCTCTCCAAGCAGCTACATCCACTAAAAGCTGATGTGAATGCCAGGGAGGCTATTTTGGAAATGCTCTCCAAGCAGCTACTTCCACTAAAATAAACCCATTGTCCTGCTTCTATTGACTCATGAAGCTGATAGACTTGAGCTGGTTGCCATAGTGGATGCAGCAACATTTGATGATGAGTCAATCAAAGTGCTGCAAATGTGGCAACTGGTTTTTAATCTAGCAGTTTTTGCTGAATTGGCCTTTGCACACGCCAACTTATTGACTTTGACAAATTTTTTTGGTATCAATTTTTCAAACTCATGCATCCACATTCTGAATAGACAGTTCTTTGCAGATTTCCTTGCTGAAGAATAGCCATGTGTTTATATCTGAATATCTTAAGAAATGAGTTCGCTGGGTGCTAATTACTCCAAACTGATTGCATGTCACCAGATGATGCAGCACTTGAGGTTGACTGTGTTACCAATGTTCTTATCTTATCAGACACATGGTATTATTTCCTTATCATTTCCTTTATTTACCTTTGTATATCTGTAAGTGTCAAGAGGTGTTCAAAAAATTAAATTTATACATGACGTTGTATTTCAGCTTTAAGGTCAATCCAAGCCCCCCCCTCCCCCCTCCCCCTATATTGGGAAGATTTTTCCCACCCCATTGATTACAAATCGGGTCAAGCGCCGGATTTACAGTACGCCAGTCGTTCTCAAGGTTTCTTTTGCTTCTTTCCTTTCCCTGCCCCCCTCAGCTGGCCAGTGGTCTTTTTACATTCATCATCACAGAAAAATTCACCTGCCTTTGGCTTCTGAACGCAACCTATGCAAGTCAAATGGTACTGGAACAACACATAAGTACAATTGAAGAAATCTGAAGAGATTGGATGTACTTTGGCACCACAGAGAGCAGAGCAGGCAATGCTCTCCTCATCTTCCACAACCTCACTGCATTCTGTGCAGTCTACTACTGCCTGCACCACTCTTCCGAATGGTTTTCACTTCCGCTTCAGTGAGACTTTGGGAGTTTGAGGAAAGTTATTGTCGTTCTGCAGAGCAGCATTTGGTTCAGGCTCAATATCATGCTCCGGGATGTCACTGGTTTGCGAAATCAATGGGTCTCCAGAGCTGGAAGAAGCCTTGTTGTTGTGGTCTGGAATTGCCATATAGTGAGTTTCATCTTCAATTTCTTTGTTGATCATCCTTTAAAGTATTTTTTTCAGCTACAACAGATACAAAGGAAGGAAGCATACCCATCATCATAGTTGTTGTCTCCAAAACCATCAACTTCGATGCTACTATCTCTATGGCTGATGTATTCATCATTTCCATTGCTTTCCTTGCCGTCGCTCTCTATATCATCACCAAGCTCATCAATGACCTCAAGCTCAAGGTGAGTACCTGATGTTGTAGTGCCTGTTTCTTCAGGTCTGAAAATGAATGTCAATTAATCTAGTCTGCTGGATCTCTCAGTGCTGCTCACCGCAAAACCATTCTTGAGCTAGGAGCCTCTGATATTACAAGTGCTCTTTCCGAATCTTTTTTACGCTGTTGCTTGGACTTCCGAGGCACTTTATGGTATGTTGCTTTCAAAAGTGTTTTTTTCGGAATCACTGATCTCAAACAAAGCTTTGTATAGATCATGGTTGGCAGATGCATGGTTGTTGGTAATATGGGCATAGAGGTTGTATTCCCAGATGGCAGGCCTTTTGGAAGGACATAAAGGACAAGTGAGGGGGTGGTTTGTTGATGGCAAAGTCTCTGTCAATATCTGGGCATCCTTCAAGTTGAAGCCCCGTATGCCCAGAAGCCCACAAGTCAAATGAGCAGTATCAATGATATGAATCTTGTTTGACCTCTTTAAGTAGATTTTGCATGTCAAATCCAAACATAATCCACATGGGCTTTCCTCTCCTAGCATTTGTGGATCATGAAGAATATGCGCAGCACAATGCTGAAGACGCTTTGGTCTGGTGAGGTCAGTAAGGCATGCAGTGCACTTGGGACAGTAGCGGCGACCGTCATGGAGTGTTTGAGGACAATTCTCAGCAGTTTCAACCATTAGACAGGCTTCATCAGTGATGGTTTGATATGGAAAGGATTGTGAGAGTTGGATGGTTGGTATTTTTTCCACCTGAGCTATGACGTGTTTGGATAGTAACAGACCTATTGAACTAAGCTCTTGAGTGCGGAACATGTACATTGCTTCTCCCCTCATTGCTGAATCGGAGCAAGTGTAGGATTGATGAGCTCAATGGCAGTGCCTGGGATATTTCAGAGAATACCACCACGAACAAACTTCCTGTTCCATTCCCACTCATTGCCATCATGGTGCTCCTCTTCATTAGTGATCTTGAAAGTCATTACCTGACAGTGTACAATGATGTTTGAAAGATATCTCAAGGAGGGAGGTGTCAAGATTCCTTTCACCGGGATGGAAGAGCAAGGCAGCTACAGTGATGGCAACTATTGATGCACACCCCCAAATCGGGAAGGTGGGCGCTTAAGTGTTGTTCCTCATTGTACTGCTCAAAAGAATCATGAATTTAGAGTATATGAGTACTACATAATGCTTAGTAGGTGTCATTTTGATGTGAGGAAGTCCAATGGGTTTTTTTTGACAAGACATGGGGGTTCAGAGCGCTTAAGCACCCATCGGCCCGATTTGGGGGTGTGCATCAATAGTTGCTGTCACTGTACGATATGCTTTGCCCATTCAGATCAGGTCACATAGTGCTGTTGAACAGGGACTCTTTGATGGAAGGGGAGGTGTTCAAAGAAGAGGAGGAGACAGATGTGGAAAATGATATGTCTGCCACACAAGTAGTTGATGATGATGAACCTGATAGGGTTTTAAGATACAATTCATTAAACTGCAAATAAATCATAAATTGCATTGCATTGTACTGAAAAATGTATCACTAGAGCTTGTACTGATACACAATTTAAATCAGTCCAGGTTTACAGTTTATTCACAATCTGAAAATTACTTAAACTGCTTAGAATCAGTTTAAATCAGTACACATTTACATCCAGTGAAACCTGGACAAACCCTTCATTGAGCCTATATAAGAAGCTGGAAAAGTACTTTTTTTACTTGAATCTTGATCAAGATGCACTTTTAATGGGATGTAGGCATTATTAGTACTTCCTATAACATGATTATTGTGAGATATTACAGATCTAGATTGAAATAGTATATAAATGATCAGTTCATATCCGTTTATACTGATATAAACCAATTCAAATCTGAACTAATTTAAACTACATAAACTGTACTGCATTGCACTGGTTGTATCAGTACAATCAGTACAAGTACACAGTTTAACCAGTTTTCAATAAATCTTGTACCAGTGCAATTCATGATTTATTGGATTTGAACCAAATAAATTGAATTGAATTGTATCTCAAAACCCCAGAACCTGATGTGGATGACCATGCTGGCGAAGCTGAGATGCAGACATCAGCCACCATAACCCATAAAGCATTTCTAACTGTTGATGGCTCACCAGATTTGAAACCACTTCACAAATCATCTATCTTCCGAATATACTCAAATCCCCTCACAATTGCTAACTCCAAAGATTGCCTCAAACGGGTCCGAGGATATGGCCAGTACAGCAATGGCCACTATGCAGAATCTAGCTCCGTGGCAAATACAATTGCAGAAGGAGCTGCCACTGTGGAGATTCAGGACCCAGTGCTTACTGTGGTATGATGCAAGAACTGTATATTTGCAGCAGTGATTCAGATTACCGAAATTATCCAGGGCTCAACAAGTCTGCGGTTGCTCAGCAGTGAATTGTCCTGTTTGCCATGCTGTCTGGTTATGGACATTGCGAACGTGATGATTGCCCCTCATTGACTTGGGGTTCAGATGATCATGATTTGCCGTAACTTCACTGCCGAGCTGCTGAAGACTTTTGATATTGAGTCTGTGTCCTTCACCTCCCCACTCTGATGTTCCGCAAGAATCTTGATACACTGAATGCTCCCATCAATTCGATTGGTGAGCTGAAGCTGATCAGCATTGGTATTGTTGCCAACCATGGTCCGTACCATGCCAAAAACCTTTTTGAGTCCATCTGTGCCAAGAATAATCAGCCAGAACTCACCATTGGAATTGTCGAGCTTCGCTTTGGCAACACAGAAGTAGACATTCTTGGTCATGGACTGGACATCAAAGAATAGCTGGACTGGAATGAAGTTACCCTTGTCCTTGGAGTACAGTGCAAGGATGAAATGTGATAAGGTGCTGAGACGTGTGAGGTGCTCCTGCAGAGAAAGTGTAACATCAAGGTATGTGTCAAGGAAGCTCTGGTACATCTTTCCAAGGAGGCAGAGAGCTCAACGGGTCGCTCTAAAGGCCAGTGTTTCTGTCTCTGCAGCTTGGGGTAGATTCGCAACAGCATTGAGAAGACAGACCATCAATGTCACATCCTGACAATCATCGGGATACAGAAGCGAGTTACTTGCTGCCTCAGACATTCCATTGGCCTCGAGGTGCTTCTTGAGTATTGGGATGTTTATTGATGCACCATTAATGACAATTCCTGATTTTCATAACAGGGTATTATGGAAACACTTGAGTACGTGCTTCCAGTCAAAATCCGCACTAATTGCATCTAGTCTGCAAGCGAGATTGAAGAGCAAGAGATCATCCAGCAACTCATATAGCTCATCAGATTCGGGATGTGGGTTTACAAGACACATTGCAATGAAGACTTGCTGGAAATCTTTGTCTGAACTGAAGCAAGAGCAGCTCGTAGAAGCTTCTTGTGTGCAGTAGCGTCTTCCGTTTTACATGTTCCAGATATTGCAAACAGTCTGACTGCATACTTGTCTGACTTCCCCAACAGCAGGTAGAGCCCAATGACGCTAGCCTACAAATTTGGTCAGTTTTATCATTACTTGATTAGGATGAGATCTGACCTCCAAAGCTAGATGTACTCTGCCTTCAATAATACCATCCCTAATCGCAGTACACACTATGACCATTACAAAGTGCAACAGCCATTAGGGCATGGATGCGAGGAATGTCTTCCAAATCAATAGCCATTGCAAGATGTTTCCAAGCATCAAGTTCCTGGTTACGATGGGTTAGCTTTTGCCCAGAATTGAGTGCTTCGAGCTTCAACTTGGTTATTTCAGTGGTTTTCTGCTTGGCTATGGCTAGGAGTTGCAACATGGATAGATACTGCCACAGAGTACTCTCATGTGCCCCATCTAAAGTGCAATGTCTAGCACCCATGATCAGGTTGTGAGTGCGTAAACACTGACAGTTTACACAAGGTAAGACATCATCACTATTTTTGAGAAGAGATTTGGGAAAGGTACTGATGTGATGGTTGATTGAAGGAGATTCGCTAGTGCAGGATGTGGATACTAAGGTTACTGACTGTCTGGAGATGACAGTGGTCCATGGGAGGTCTCGCGAAGAGTGGAGTAAGAAGGGATAGGCTGATACCAGGGAAATGTTATCAGGCAGCTTGATGTGATACCCAGGACAAGGAAGAGGCTCCTTTGTGCGTTTTTTGCCCTTCCAAAGGCATTTCATGATACTAACCACAAATGACAGCTGGTTTAAGAGTCGGGGAGTTGGAACAGGAGCCAGAGAGGGATCTTCATCTACATTGATGATTTCTAGTGGCTCTTCTGGGATGTTGGGTGGTGGACTTGGAGCACGAGTATTGGAAGGCATTTCAGCAACACTATGCAAAGATCATTATAATACTCATAAAACAGAAATGGATCAACACATACAGGGTAAGCAAAGCTTGTTTAATTCACTCTAGTCATGGCTCAAAATATTCCTCTGCAATCTGAAGCTTTGTAATGCACACCCGGATCCATTTACACAGATTTAGAGTTCCTTCAACATTCTCCACCACAAGCTTCTTTAGGTCATTTGCATCTGAGGCCCATCCTAGTCCTGTATGTAATGTTTTATTGACATACTCATATGGCTCATCGTAACTGGCACTGCCAAGCTCAGGATCACTGGAGAAGACCAAGAGCTCATTAAAACCGGAAGTTCCAGGCAGGAGACAATCCATGAGCTTCTGAACCTGCACCAGGAGGCTGTCATTCTGATTTTTGGGATGTGCTGATAACAAAGTGTTGGGATTGGGAGGAGGAGATGAATAGATAGCAGGACTGGGATTTGTAGTGCTAGCACCTCCATTTGGCTGAGAGGAAATATTGATTGAACTTGGCAGTCATGAGGGTGCCGGTGGTTGAGAAAGGGGTGATCTGGAGGAGGATGGTTTAGGATCGGCGGGTTTTGGCTTCTGGAAGAACACTGTACTCCTTCTGGAAGGTTTCAATTCTGCTATTGCAGCAGCTTCTCTGTGAGATTTGCTCTGAATGTTTTGGAGCATCCCAATTTGCTTCTCCTCCTGTACCAATTCTAACATTGATTGCACATTCACTACAGGGCCGAGTACTGTCAACCATAAAATTAGAATGTATTGAATAAGATCAGACCAACAGAAAGAGTGATATGACAATGTGTGACCTTTTCTTTCTTCTTCTTTGGCATCTTAGGGAATGACCCAAAGGAATGGCAACAGAAAATGGGCAAGCTCTCATGGCTTGCCGCCGGGACTTGATCACCAACCAAAATGAAATTAAAAAATCAAGCCGTTAGGCTGAGGACTTAGATTATTGCCGCTGAGCCTTCAAAATACAATAAACAGACAGAAGAAGTTGTTTTGATACATTTACGGTGCATATTACAGCCAAAAAAATATACCTCAGACTTTTCAACTTTAAGGACCCTTCAGACCCCACCCCCCCCCCCCAATGTCATATGGGCGCTTAATTTTTTGAACACCTCTTGGTAAGTGTGCCCTTCTTTAGATGCATGGCTATACTGATTGGCTGTGTATACATTATTGTTAGGGTTCTTTCAATCAGAGTATGATCATTTCTGATCATAACACATGCTAGCATGTCCATACTTGTACAATTGACCTATCATTACTTATTGTCATTTCCTTGTTGTTTTTCATTGTTTCATGCATTGTTACTGCACAGTCAGGGTATAAGGCTATGGACTTAGGGTTTGTACTTTAGCATTTATAGTAGTTGTAGCTGTAGCTTAGTCCTTAGCTTCAATCTTGTCAATACCTCCTAGTCCTCAATACTGGATTATCTTACAGTTTAAGGGCACTTCTTTCTGTGCCATTGGTTTTATATCAAGTAATTTCTGGGTTTTTTTGTTTCCCAAGGTCATTCCATATTATTTTTCTTTTACTTACCGATTTGAATCAATTTGATTTTCGAAGTTTTCAGAATTTTTATGTAAGTACTTACAATCAGAGGTATTTAATAAGGAAAGAAAATGAAGTAAATTGTACTTGGGCACTTGGAAAGTAACGGTCTGGGTGTTTTTCAATGATATCTCAAGAACAACCTCAAATTTCTATTAGGTCTAAGCTAGAGAGTTTATCTATAGAAGATTTACAATCTTTAGATATAGGTTACAAAATATATACAGAAGCAAACCTGGAAGCGAAACAGACCCAGAAGCAAAACATGTGATATTTTCGCTTGCAGAGCACCACTTGATCCCGGAATTTTTTTGTAACAAGTATTTGAGTGTGTCCTGACTCATATATATCATATCTGAACCGAAAAAATCTACATAATATCTTTTTTAAAAATAAATATGGCTCTATAGGCCAAAAAGCATTTTTTTTTAGTTAAGATGGGCCTGTTACAGTGAAAAACCCAGTTATATGCACTTGAATATGCTCAAAAATCATGATAAATATAGGAGAGTAGGCTCCCATAAAAGGAACAGCAGGTTTCCTATATTGCATTGCCTCAAACCATATGTTTCGGATGGGGGTTTTTAGTGCTTTTTGAGAAAGGAGCAGAAATTTCTTTACAGACATGCTGGACACCATCCAAAAAATCTGGAAAACTCAGAATCTGCTTCTCTGACATATATTCAACCATGAACATAAAAAGAATCAAGAAAATTCATCAATATTTGCATTCTGTGTGTCTATTTTGTAATTTTGTTTCAGATCTGGGTTTGCTTCTGTACATGGGAATTGGCTGCTATATGAATATTTCTTAAGAATTTCCAAAATCTGCAGCCATGGGTAATTTTTTTCAAGAAAAGCTGTGCTCACCATTGGAAAGAGTGACATCAAACGGGGTTACAACTTATCCACTAGGAAAATCATTTAATTTGACCTCTCCATTATTGCATGAAGATGCTCTAAAAATGCCAAAACTGGTCAAAATGAGCAAAATGAGCCAAAACTTGCACATTTGCAGCTCAGATAGTGGCATCAAATTCAATCATTTTTCTAGAGGAAATTGTAATCCCCATTTTTAATGTTGCTCTTTCCAATGGTAAACACAGCTTTTCTTGAAAAAAATTATCCATGGCTGCAGATTTTGGAAATTCTTAAGAAATATTCATATAGCAGCCAATTTCCATGTATATATTTTTAAACTATATCTAAAAATCATAAGTATTTTATAGATAAACTCTCTAGCTTAGACCTAATAGAAATTCGAAGTTTTTCTTGAGATATCGTCGAAAAACACCCGGACCATTACTTTCCGAGTGCCCAAGTAATTTGTGTTGTGTTTTATGAAAGATTCTTGAATAACGGAGCCAAAATGGAACAAAGAAAAAAAAATCAAAATAACCCTTCAATCTTCAGACCGCAAAACCCAACATTAGCTCTTTGGAAGCATAGGATAAGGATAGAATAGGATAAGATAATAAATTATACTGGCTAAGTCCATGTCTCAAACAGCCACTTTACCATACTACTGTACATCAACTATCTTACATATTCAATGATAGTATCAACTTGAATACTGATAAACTCACCACTTGCATGGTGGTCATTAAAAACTTCTTACATTAACCCCCTGGACCTTCTCAATCCAACTCTGCACCACCAAATCCACTGTGAGCTGGATGTTGAATTCAGCTCAGTCCAAGTCCAAGTCAAACACCAACTTGAAGCCTTGTTGAGCCCAAGTCCTCAGTCATGTTAAAGTAAACATAAGTATCTGGTAAATTCTGACTTCATAGATCTTCACAGTGAGGGTGTTTGAATCAGAATCATAGATTCACTGGAGCGCTTGACATCTGCATTTGGATCCCTCCCAAGAACCCTGATGAGCATACCTAGCTCAGTGGGCATATCTGTGATGGTCCATGAAAGGGGAGTTCAGCTTTTGGACAACAACATCAAAGTTGTCATTATTAAGTACTTTAATGTTCTCATTGTCATCTTCTTCATCGTCAGATAGGGGTTCTGCACTGCCGCACATCCATGCATGAATTTGTGAAGAATGAAATATTTCTTGTCAATGTCGGGAATATTGGTGTTCTGTCGCGGCTGAAGGCACCTATCAAAAAGCACACCTGGGACAGCACAGTTCCGGCCTGCATCGTTGTTGATGGAGCGCAGGCATCAGAAAAAAATGTTTTGGGCCCAGGAGGATCTAATGTCACCTAGTCCTCTTAGGCAACCTGAGGTATCCTAGTTGGCCCAGGAAAAAGGGTAAAACTTTGGACACCTCAGGTATCCTAGTCATCCTAGGTGTCCTGGGACATCCTGGGATGTCCTGGGG